>UCOH01007322.1:0-20187 GCA_900474275.1 Synergus japonicus
GGCTAAGGGAATGGCAAAGGGAATGGTAAAAGGCATTGGCAAAGGGAATGGCTAAGGGAATGGCAAAGGGAATGGTAAAAGGCATTGGCAAAGGGAATGACAAAGGGAATGGCAAAGGGAATGGCAAAGGGAACGGCAAAAGGAATGGCTAAGGGAATGGCAAAGGGAATGGTAAAAGGAATGGCAAAGGGATTGGTAAAGGGAATAGTAAAAGGGAATGGCAACTGATTGTCTTCAGTTTTTTTAATAAAAATAATTAAATACTTAAAAAAAAAAGAAAATCCGAAAAAACTAAAAAAAATAACAAAATATAAAAAATTGAAAAAAAATATGCTCTTTAAAATTCTCCAACCTTCCCGTGGTAAAGAGCGTAAGTAGGTATCAAACCGAAACTAATGGAGATACTATTGTAAGCCTTGTATCGTTTATTTAATCGAAAACTATTACTCGTAGAAAAAAATGTTTCAAATAAAAAATGTGTATTTCGATGAGTTATACAACTTTTCTTTGAAACATTTTTTTTTATTTTCCATATTAGCTGAGATAATCGCAAAAAACCATGATTGTTATGGTTTTTTCATGGTTTCACCATGAAAAACGCCTAGTCGCCAATTTTCACTATCATTTTCGTAATCAGCGCGTCAAAATACATAAGTATACGGAGTCTCAATGGAATCAGAGCATGATGCTTTTCGGAACTCCACCCGGAAACATTAAATATTATTTACATCAGCATTAAATTTTGATTATTTGAAAACTTATATTCGAAAAATTAATTTTGAAAAATACAATTAACCATAACATGCTTATTTCTTAATGAAATGCATTACTCATATAGGTTAATCAATTCATTTCGATGAAAGGAATCTTCACTTTCCTTTCATCAGCTTTAAATTTTGAATATTTTAGAAGTTTGTTATACGCGCCATTCGCAAAATAAATCGAAAAACGAAATATTTTCTATTTCTAGAAAATACTTTCATTTATACGACACTTTATTGGAATTTACTCAAACCAAGAGTCCGGAGGACGAGTCTTGACCTGCAAGCAGCAGAGCAAAAAAAGGGGTCTTCTCACCCACACACATGGGAACCATAGCTATGCTTGCAGGATCAACTAGCCCAAAATTTTCCCATCATAAAAAACTTTCTAGAATCTTCTAGAATATATGAAGGAAAATAGGGAGAACGGAGTATCCCTTCCATGATACCTTCATGGGGGTAGAATTCCTATAAAAGGACGCGTTTTCCGGGTTTGAGTTAGGCGCAAATCGGGGCTCGCAAGTCGCAAGTCAGTCGCAAGACTGCTGCATCTTCGACTAGAAAACTCTCCGCGAAAGTGCCCACCTTGTTGCGAACTGTAAGGAACGAGTAAAGGAGTTAAACCAAATAAAAAGCCTTTGTATCTTCACTCTCCGGCAACTCTTTTTCGGGAATACTCTTCCGTTCCTTATATCTACCTTTGTATCCTCAATATCCCTCTCTGATATCCTGCGGGAACTCCCTCTCGGAAAGTTCCTAAAGCTTCTGCGGGAACTCCCTCCCGTAACGTCCCTAAACCTTCTACGGGAACTTTTTTCCGTATCCCTCTTTTATTATATCCTGCGGGAACTCTCTCCCGTTACGTTCCTAAAGCTTCTACGGGAACTCCCTTCAATAACGTTCCTAAACCTCCTACGGGAACTCTCTCCCGTAACGTTTCTAAGCCTTCTGCGGGAACTTTCTCTCGTAAAATTCTCCAATAGTCAACGGGAACTCCCTTCCGTAAAGTTCCAAAACTTTCTACGGGAACTCCCTCCCGTAACGTTCCTAAACTTTCTTCGGGAATATTCTCCCGTAACAATTAACAAAATGTTCCCCATACACAAATAGAAAGGACAACTCCCAGCGAAGCAACATTAACAACATGTCAACCTTGGTTTCCATTATAATCTTATGGATACCAGGATTGGGTTGACATGTTTGTAATGAAAAACACGGGAAGGTTTCGTTGAACTTTACTGTAACCACTGAATATATTAAATTTTCTTTTATACAGTCATTGCGTTTCTGAAAGCACGTTTTTATTTGTGCGTGTTTATTTGAATGTGTGTCTGTTTACCTCTTTAATGATTATAAGCATTAAAAATTGTCACTTGCTCAGTTTAATAAAGCTTTAATTTGTAGTTTACTTTTGGTAATATATATTTTCACTTGCATCATTCAATATTCTGGTCAAACCATGACTTTACACCTTGGAGAACAGGTACACAACGAAGTACAAACATATATCTTCCTTTTGCTGCTAGTTTTAAAATTCAGAGGGAGTTGTCTCTTTTGTCCTCTGTTAGGATCGTCTTCCCGGTCTTTCCTGATGATCTTAGTGTCGGCGGAGTCCTCATTCTATTCTTCACACGCGGAATCTCCCGAGTCATGCAACCTTCATTCATCCCTCTCGTTTCACTTGAGGAGCCAAGCAAAACAGATTTCCTTTTCTACACACCTGGTAACGATAAGGCGTGTGAAACTTACTGTCTACGGAAGAGGATGACATAAAATTGTATTATTCGGAGACAGGTTCTCGTAGTGAAGGCATAATACTGAATAAAAAGAGTTTTTTAGTTCGGATATCTTTCAAGACATTTTTTTTCAGTCTAAAGTTTTTATATATATATATATATGCTAACGCTGATTCGAAATGATCTTAACTTATCTTTTAGAAAATACGTAAAATATTTTTGACAAAATGTTAATCTTCTAGTTTAAATATCGTCATAAAATTTGGTATATAAGCTATTTAAAATTATATCTACAAAAAGTAAACTATAATAGGGGAACGGTAGCAATTATGGTTACTTTTTTATTATGTAATATGACTAGTACAAAAAATGCTTTTTTAAATCTATACTTACTATTGGAGGATTACAAGCAGTTTTTAAATATTTTTAAAAATTTCATGGAAGTTTATCGATTTTCAAAAATTTTTTGGACTTCAATTTCAAAAAAAGATTTTAATTTCAATACAAAATAAAATTTTCTCACATGCATTCTGATAGTATATGAATTAGGGTGGCGCTTATTTACCAAATGCTGTCAATATCGGCTCCTGTCCCGGGAATCGTTTATTTGTGTCATAAAACTATGAAAGCAGCTGCGAAACCGCATTTAAAAAGCGTTTAACACGTTTCACTTTGCAAAAAACGCTTTTTTAGAATTTTTTCAAATTTTTCATACTTCTAAGCTGTCTCTTCTTGGTTTGTGCTTTCTAGGGACCCCTGATCAATTGAGGTCGTTTACGTGGATGATAACAGTGTGCCCAGTAGTGGTTTAGAGGTGAAAAAAATTTTTTTGACATCAATAGAGCTCTTTTATTTATTAAAAAACTTCACAAAAACGTAATTTTTTTTGCGTTTTTTCAAGTTTATTGATCAATCATCAATATTTAAGCCCCAAGTAAGCTTTTCTGCGAGAAAGTAGAGTTCATGAGCTTTAATTTCCTTTGGTTTTGAAGTTTCTAAGTGCACTGGTTACCGAGATATCACTGTTCAAAATTGGTAACAAAGGCGAAGCATGAAATCTGTGAATCGGACAATTCACAGCGCTGCACAGTTTTTTATATTTCTAATACTCTGAAAATTTTTCTCATTGGAACTCAAGTTTAATGTAAAAGAATTGGCGGAAGAAAAGAAATTTTTAACATGTCAAATTATTTGTTATAAACAAATATTAGCAAAAAATAAGCAATATGATGGATTATGATGTTTTTTAAGTAATACTTATGCATCGAAATCGTTCGCTTAGACCAACGAGGAAAAATGTGAACTCGAAAATGTGGTATCCGATTTTGTTTTTTAAATTTATAAACAATTATTATAAAAAATGCATGGTTTGAACCGTTTTAGGCAGAAAATAATCAAATTTTCTTTTGATTGGATTTGAATAACATTACCTGTGATGCTCACTGCTCATTGATATGTTTTTGTCATCCGATATCATCTACCTTAGTTCTTCATTTCACCAGTCATTTTTTCGATCAAATACCGGTTGCCAAGTAGAAGATTCTTATAAGAAGTGGAGCATTTCTAATTTTTAAGAAAATTATTCTTAGTTTAAAAATATTTTTTAAATAAAAATAGAGGTAGTTTATTTATAAAAATAAGATATTTTAAGTGTAAGAAGACAACGCATATTTAAACATTTTTTTTACTGTATATGCAACATTTTTCTAGCAATATTTTCCGTATACTTTCGTACAGAGCAAACATTTAGAAGTCGTTTAGGTAGAACTCTGCCTTTTGTCGCTCTATTATTTCAACGTAGGGTTGTGAAGTGACGCATCACTCGAGGTTTTTGACATACAATACGTAAAAAAATGTGAGTTTTTTATATAAAAAAAACAGGTAACCTTCATCTTTAATTATGGATTGCGCCATTTTAAATCGAATTTTGATCAGGTGTCGGATATTTGAAAAAGAGGCCTAGGTAACTTGGTAGGGGTAGCCCTCCCACCACCGCATCGAAGTAATGTATGAAACAAGAAATAGTTCGCCTATAGTTCAACGCTGTGGTGGGAGGGCTACCCCTACGAAGTTGCCTTTATGAAATATCCAAGCCCTGATCTTGACGCGAAACACTACGCACGCGCAGTAGAGAAATATCTAAAAGGAGTTGATAACAAAAGTAGGTCGTCTTAGAAAAGGAGCGGACGTGCTTCCAATTCGAAGATAGAAGTTAATCTGAATGTGACATTCGAGGGAGAGAATTTGTTGACCGTTGTGCGGGTCTCCGTTTCAGATTTGGTGACGGTTGCGGATTTCAGAATTTATGAGAATTTATCGTGTTGATGGAGATTTTGGTGACAATAAGACAATCATTAACTAACTAATAACGCTACATTTTTTCTGTCAGTAAGCAAATAAATTGCGCATGCGTATAGCATATAAAATAATGTTTAGCATTTTAAATTGTGCGCGAATAGTAACCAATCAGATTACTTTTTGTAAAATACTGAGAACTGCACAACCCTATTTCAACGTGATTGTTTTCTAGCGTCCATTCTGTTGTAACTTGAAGCATAATATCTTAAGTAAATTCAGAAAATATCGCATAATTTCATAATTAGTCATAATGGAAGCAATAAGAAGTGTATATATTTAACTTTATTTTTTTTTTCTTTATTTTAGATAATAATTTCTAATATTTAAAAACGTTGTTCCTCTTCCAGCATTGTTCATTCTTCCCCCTCTCCCTAAATTCTTCAAATGTACCCCTCTTCCCCTACTCTTCCAACCATCCCCTCTGCCACTCCAAGTCCACCCTTCTCCTTGTCTCCATACTCTCCAAATTGTCCCTTCTCCTTCTCTTCCTAGATTAACATTTTCCTTTTTTTTTCCTTCTTCCTTTTTCTTTTCATTTTTATTTTTCAATCTGATAGTATTATAAAAAAAATAAAAGATTATTAAAAACATATCAATATATTAAATTATTAAGTAATCATTTTTTTTTTTTAAACTTTCTCAATTAAATGCATTAATCATACAGATCAATCGATTCGTCTCGACATAAAGAATATTTATTTTCCTTACGTCAACTCAAAATTTTGATTATTTTAAAACATAGAGTGAAAAAATAACTTTCAAAATTATAAATAAACATAACTTCCTTATTTTTTAAAGAAATGCATTAATCATATAGGTCAATCGATTCGTCTCGATGAAAGGAATCTTCATTTCCCTTACACCAGCTTTAAATTTTCAATATTTGAGAAGTTATATTGGAAAAATGAATTTTACGAAAATTATAAAAGTACATAATACTTTTAAAATAAAATACTTTGTTAAACCATTGTAAGAAATTTAACTAGGTATATAGTGGACTAACTATGCAAAATTTCATCGATTTATCTCTACGCGTTTTCAAGAAATTGCTGAATCGTGACACACATACACACACACATACATGTATACATCCGGACATTTTTTCAGATCATCATATTAGATATATTGCCCTTGAAATATGTTCAAAAAAACCTTTTTTAGGAAACTGGATTTTGTCACCACTACATAGCTTCCTCTATGAGGAAGCAATTAAAGAAATTGTACAACTCCTACGCAAAAGTCAGGGAATTTCAGGGCAGAACGACCAAAAAGGTCTCTGATTTCCTTGAAGAAATGACAGATGTTTTTGATATTTCCAAAGATACTATAATCAAATTATTCAGTTCAATGGACGATACAGTAAAAAAAGTTTTTCTATCTAAACCAGTTGATTATATAAAATCAAAATTACCCTCTTTAAATTCGGACAATAACTTTACCAGGGCGATATTATGGTGGTCAAAATGAAAGAGGTTCCATTAATGTAGTGACTACAGAAGTTGTGGCAGCTTTTGATGAAGCTAAAGTTTCTAATAGGGATGCTGTTTTCATAACTGGCGGTATTGCAAATGCATTAAAGATTGACGTTACGACTTTAATCCTTAATCGGAGGTCAATCAATATTGCAAGGGCTGAAATAAGAAAGCATGAGTACGAAAAAATGAAGCAGTTGTTTCAAGATACTCCTGTAAGTTTTTTAGTTGTTCACTGGGATGGTAAACTCATTTCGGATGATATAACTTGTAAGAAGGTTGACCGACTGCTAATTTTAGTATCCAGTGATAAAGGTTGTGCGGCGATGCTTTTAGAACAATTAATGGAAAAAGATGTGCTCTATTTAGCTTGCCGTCGACATTTTTTTGAGCTCTTATTAAGAGCAGCATTTGAACAGAAATATCCTAGTACCAGTGGCCCGGATGTACCGATTTTTAAAAGATTTCGAGAGGAATGGTCTAAGTTTCACCACAATTCTTTTGAAAATGGATTAGCTGGACTAGAGACATCTTTAAGGAATTAAGTTCCTAATGTAATTCAAAGTGTAAAAAATTCTTAAACGAACAGCAACCGAGACACGATTACAAAGAATTGTTAGAAGTTTGTTTACGTTTCTTGGGCGTTGGAGAAGGCATAACTTTCAAAAAGCCAGGACCAATCCACCATGCTCGTTGGATGGCCAAAGGTATCTACTCAATAAAAATGTATTTATTTAGGAAATATTTTTAATTCAGTAAGGGAGAGGAAGCAAAATTATTTGCCGTCTGCAAATTCATTGTATTTAGATATATCATTCCGTGGTATAATGCTACTTCAGCAATTTTCGCTCCTAATAATGATTTGAAGTTGATACAATCATTAATCATTTTTCAAGAAATCGATAAAAGCATATCTGATACTACTCTACGCAAATTTCAAAATCATTTGTGGTATCTGTCTCCAGAGCTCAGTATTCTTTCGCTTTTTGACTCTGATGTTGATGTTACTATTAAAAGAAAAATCGTTAAATCACTGCAAAAAGATCCCCCAGATGAGGAATGTACTGACAGCATGAAAAGGTTTGATTCGTCTGGTGAGGGAATCAGATCACTTCAAAACAAAACACATGATTATTTTATCAATAAACAAAGCTTCAACTTTTCACAAGGTTTCATTTGAAACATGAATTTTTACAACATGATTCCAGTTCATGGGGGAACAATCCTTCATATATGGAATACCGTGAAAAGTTAAAAAATCTTACGGTTGTGAATGATTGTGCCGAAAGGGCAATTCATTTGACAGAAGAATTTTTAAATAATCGATCCTAAGATGAAGAACAAAAGCAGCATATTTACTTCAATTTGTTGACGAGAACCGAAAAAGTTTACTAGGCAGTGCCGCGAAATTCGCGGCACTGCCTAGTAACTAGCGGCACTGCTCTAGGACAGTAGGCAATACGCTGCAGTTCTTTTTGGAGGTTTTGTAACTGTAGAAGAAAATATGATTACCAGTAAGGATTTGGTATTAGGAACTTCGAAAAAATTAAGGATAATTTATTGTGTAAATCTGAAAAATTTAATTTAATGTTAGGGAGAATAAATTGTGAATTTTCAAAACTATTGATTCAAATTTTTTTCTTAATGGATATTAATTTGATCATTTACCAGAATTTTCTCTTGGAATTACGTCTGGAATTTTCTGCGACGTCACCTACAATTTGAAAATTGGAAATTAAATCTTCAGAAATCATATTAAACATAATTTAATCAATCTCATTTTCTTCATCGTGTGCAGTAGTCAATATACTCCGCTTCTTTGGTATACTAGTTGAATCTTCAGATTCACTGATCGCCTTTCTTCTTGGAGGTCTCATAACTGTAAAGGAAAATGTAATTAAGGAGTTAGTACCAAAGAACATTTTTGAAACATTGATTTTCTAAAAAGTGCAAATTCTTATAATAAATATATGTAGAATTGTTGGGTTAATCGTTATTTTGGTCATAAATACCGAGAACAGATGGAAAAACGCAAAACAACGTAAGCATCTCAAACGCGCCGAACGCGCATTTGGTGCGCGTTTGAAGCAAATAACCTTGAAAATTGAACTCAAGTTCAAAATTGATGGAACATTTAAATGGCCCTCTCGATCCTGGTCAACTTTTGTCTAAACCATTTTTTCGTAAATAAAGTATTTTAGAAGATACTTATAGATTAAAATGGATCACCCTGTATTTTAGTTCAAAAACTGAACGCGTTTTTCTCGAAACAACGTTTTTCGACCTGGCGTGCATGATTCAGAAAAAACTATTTGACCGATCGGACTGAAATTTGGATATGTTATTCTACACATATGTCGTTATGGCATGAACCAAAATCATAATTATTGATTAATATTTAACCCTTCTTTAAAACAATTTACGGTTACAAAAAGGTTAAAAATTTTCAAGTCGGCCATTTTGTATTAATTTTTTTTTTCGGATTTCAATTATTTTGGTTCATGCGATAGCGACCTATGTTTAGAATAACATATCCAAATTTCAGCCCGATCGGTGCAATAGTTTTTTCTAAATCATGCACGCCAGTTTTTAAAATGGATAACTTTCGGCAGCCATACCAGCCAGATTTATTATTAAAAAAAAAATTGTATATCTATAATCATGTGTGAAAAGTTAGGATCTATAATATAAATTTTAATTTCATAAAAAAATTCTTAAAAAAAAAAGGTGAAATCTTTGATACTAACCTCTTAACAGTATGATATACATATTAGGAACTTTGAAAACTTGCGAAAAATTTTTAACTTCACAATTTCTACGGGTTTTTCTTAGTTCACATACAAGAAAAATATATGAAAATTAAAATTTTCTTTGGTTTTTTGTTTCAAACGAATATTACGAGCTGAATATTTCCCGCCGATTGGAGACTACAATTACAAGGTGTTGCACAAATGTGCATACAAAACAGCTGCGTTTAAATATTTTTCTCTCAAAAATTTTTTTTTTAATATTTCAAATATATGCATTAAAATATTATAAAATATTCGCCAGGCTTTCTTATTTTTTTTTGTTCTAAGAAATTCCCGAAAAACATTTATTTTATGCCTTCTAAATGAGAATACCACCTCAAGACATTTCCTAGACGACTGACAGAAATCAACTCTTATTATTCAATTTAAACTCAGGTGATTTGTCAATGGTAGGGAAGTCTGAATTTTCCGCGTAAATCTAAATTTATGCATAAATACAGAAACTATTTGCCTTCAGAAGTGAGACGAAAGTGATGTGTGTAAATTACGTACTCCCCATTCTCTATGAAAAACAATGAATTTTTCTTCAAGAGAGTACAAAATTTCGTAGTGGAAATTTTTAGTATTCGTCTAAGTCTCAAAAATTGTACAGTAATACTTTTTGAAGAGGCGGGACATGTGGCGAAATCTCGGAAAGGGTGCGTCAGTGAAAAGTAGGATGAAAAATAAAAGTTAAATGGTATACGTTCATCGTATATCAAGGCATGTGCGCGCGCTTAGATATACGTATTATAGACATAATAAATAAGAATATGCGAGGCTGCCTACAGCTATCTGCCATATAGGAACCCACGGCTCCTGCCTTATACCAGAACTGCCGCGGCGCGTCATTAAATTTATTTATGGGGAAATAAGAATTCGAAGACTATAAATCCCCTCGTCCGGTCCAAAGGGTACATATTTGACCATCAGATCTATCTTGTCTCTTGATTTTGATCCGAATTATCAAAGCTAGTAGGTTAGCGGGTTAATTCAACGTTCAGTGAATCATTACGTCTTCTATTTATTTTAACATTCTCTTCATTTAAAAAATACAAAATATTGCAAAAGCGTGAATATATTAAACCAAAGCCGCCTTTATTATCAGCACCTAAAGAAGAGTGGAGTACCAAACAGGAGGGAGAGGATCTTATATAGAAAGATGAAGAGGTAACGCCATAGGAGGTGCGAGAAAAAAAGAAATCTCAGTTGGGGGTAATTCTCGGTTGAAGATTCGTTGTTGCGTACAAGTTCTACATCTGTGACCACCTGTGCTTTAAACTAACACCTCCGAGGCTGTCAAGGTTAATAAACGTCCCAAGAATGTTAAGACGAAATTTATCTTGAAAAGTAGCAAGTTAAGTTGAAACTGTTCGTTTTATCGTGAAGTACATATATCTATTATGTTGGGTCAGCGAACTGTGGTTGTCCTACTACAGCCACAACAGTATAGAAATAGGAATTTTATACCTGTGTAATTCGCACATTGATGACCAGCAGAGCGGCGGATACCTATAAATTATATATCCAAAATAAACCACGAAATATAGCAGAGTTACGATTTCATGTTAAACATAAAATATTGCGACCCACGTCGGCGTACGCACGATATTAAGTAGCTGTTTAACATATTTTAATTGACGCATTAAAATTCAAATTATCAACGATGCAGGGATTAATGCCCACATCATATAAAAATCATACCTTAGATAATTCAATTCTAGAATTTATATCAACATTTTTATATTTAAGAAATTTTCATTCAACTGATAGTACGGATAATTTATTGTATACGTAAACTTTGGCGACAACTATAATCATTCACTATCTTCATAGCAGCATTTTTCAAAAATTTTTAATGCAATAACAAATTTAAATTAAGAGTAACTGTGAGTACCTTACTTCCGTTTTAAATGAAACTTCGAGATTCTCGCACCCGATCTTTTCTACATGCGATAGCTATATAACACACTTTCGTTTCAATGATATATCGACGGCAATAAAAGTTATGAATAACGATAAACGATATTTTCTTTGATATTTATGACACGGTCAGAGCGAATTCATCACAGACCCAGTATTGTAATAACGACGTCTAGCCGAAAAGAAGAGAATCCTAGAGGTTAATAGAGATTAGCGGGAGGTGGGGGATTTCAAGAGGGAGATAACCCATTAAAAAGTCTTATTAATATTGTAATTTCTTTTTAATACCCGTAAATCTAGACTCGGGACAAGGCCACCTTGGAGACTATTTTATGAGTCTAACGTTGTTTTATATAGATTATGTCAACATTACACTTTTTGAATTTTACACGGAAAAAAAAGTGTGGCTATGGCAGGGAAGTTTTTCCTTGTGATAGCTAAATAAATAGCTGGAAACGAACGAGGGAATATAGGAATATCCTTATATGAGTCAAAGTAAATATCTTTGACAATTTAACTGTTCTGGCGATATCATATCGTCAACGAACATATTGTATATAGCTGGCACACAGATATTCATATATAACTATTAAAATAATTAAAATTAATGTTAAAAATTGAACTCATAATTTTACGGAAAATAAAAATAAAACACTTATTTTGCTCTGGAAATAAACATTAATATTTTGTTTTAAAAGATAGTGCTTTTACTTAGCTCATTTATCGAAAATTATCCTCCCTTGCAAAGGAAATATTGCACTCTATAACCTGATCTGTCATTTAAAAATATTTTATCAGATTACTTCGCAGGCATTTGTAAATATACCTATTACAACGAAAATCAAATTCACGATACCAGACAAAACAAGTGCTTGCTGAGGGCACATTATTTGCTTATTCTAGATATATCAATTATTTAAATTAGGGTTAATCTTCATTCCTTCGTTCGCCTGGTATTAATTTTTTTCCGTGTACTGTTCTTAAGGGAGATCTGGTTGAAGTAAATTTATTTAAGTGTTTTGCACGCTACAAACTATCATTCAAACAACATTCAGTAACTTTCTTTTAAGAACAATATCGAGAAATAAACCAGTGAGAGAGTATTTTTGAGGACACCTTTTAAAATAGTATATTTCGACACAAGAGGACAAACGGACGTTTTGGTAACTGCTTCGTCTCATTACGCCTCGTCTCGGGTTCACGCGGCCCCTTCACACAAGCAGTGTGAAGCAAATCGCCCGTTTAGCCTCTCGCAACCAACACTATTTTTCTAGACAAATTCAAGCAAAACCCTCGTTTGTCTGTCGTTTACATACATCATCCTAACCGAACTCAACTTCACCCAAAATATTTTTCACATAGTAACATAGTCCCCCTTTCAAACTAAAAGAAAAATTTCAAATCGGATAAAAATTAGGGAAATTATAAGTGATTGTTCACATGAAACTACCCGAAAACGTCAGTATTGTATTATATGAAAGTGTCATGCAATTTAACTCAGCGAAACCATTGTTATTTTCTAAAATAAATATTTAAAAGGAAAGAATAGTGTTTGGAATGCAGATAATAGATCGTACAGTGGAACTGAATACACGAGTGCAAGGTACAAACCCTGATGAATTTGGTATGATGCTGTAAATTATTTATTCACCAGCGTCTGTGAATAATCACCTTTCCTTCAACAAGAAAGGCATCGGGAAGCATTATTGATCATCGAAATATCAAAAGTGGGCGTATCCATCACCTACGGACCGCGAAGTGCGTTGAGTGAACTGATACATTCCGCTGCATCGCTTTAGCTCGACAAGGTGATTCACGATCGAATCGATTTTTCACTCTGATCCCTTCACGTTTGTTCAACCCTGTAAGTTTCATATTGAAGAATTTATGTTCGGCAATATGTAAAAGTGTTTTTTTATCGTATACTATCAAGTTCTTGCAGTTGGCTGTCAAATATTTCAGTTCAGAAGCAATTACTCACATTTTAAAAATTAGATCCCCAAATCAAAATTGACACTGTATTTACAGCAGAAATTTCGCTGTAAATACAGTGATATTAACAAATTTCGTTAATATCGTGTCCCGATTTGGAAATCGAGTTGAAAATAGATAGTCAAATTTGAAGTGTTTTAGTTTAGATGGTCAATTTGACTATCCAGATAATGTCACCTACCTTTTATCAGTTTTTTACATTCTGATCAGAGAGAATGTATTAGTTTTGTGTAAATATTGACTTCACAATTTTTTGTTAAATGTTTATGTGTTGTGACTCCCTGAACCCAAAAACATGTTTTTTCGAATGTGTCTGTCTGTCTGTCTGTGGATTTTTATTTTGCTAACACGATAACTTTCAAAAGAATTAGCCGTTTTGAATTTTCTTGAAAAATAAAATTTTTAAAAAAATTGTTTTTTTTTCAAATTTTTAGCCAAGTAATGTGTGACACAGAAAAAATGATGGGAACATAATTATTGTTCTTAAAAAGACCTAAAAATTCTCCCTTAACAATGTTTTGAGAGAATAAGTAGTTTTCGTTTTAATCATAAAAAATATTTTTAAACAGAGCCGAGCACGAAGTTTGATTATGATTGACATTAAATATCGAGCGCAAAGCGCCAGTGACGTTAAGAATATGTTCCTTAAGGTCGATAGAACTTTAAGCAAATTATTTCTCTTCTTCATTTAAATTTAAAGTAATTAAAATAAAAGTATATAGCATTGATAAAGGTTGGCAAGTGAGTGCAAGCGTCCTGAAGGGTGCAAAAGCGTAACGTGTGATGAGAATGTTCTGGTGAAGCTAGCCGATGTTTTTTTTTTTGAATAGTCAAGATGACTATTATTTTATAATCAGTTTGGTTATCATGAGAGGGTCAAGTTTACTACCTAAGAAAGTCAAATCTTTCGTGCGCATTGGTCTCTCATCATCTCGAACTGAGCCATTTCACTATATTCGAGAAGGATAACCGACCTTGCCCCTCCACAAGTCGAGGGACAATAGCAGTAGTAGCTTCGGACAGGCAGTGCTAGAGCGAAACCGATCACGCCGTTCATGGTAAGTATAATCAAATATTTTCGACATTTTTCATCTAATTTTTTTAATGGATTCAAATGAATATAAAGTCAATGTTGCCAGGTCGCCAAAATATAAATATTCAGATTGCGCAGATTTTTCTTCAGAAATCTTTAGACAATTTTGAAAAGTTTCATAGATTTCAAGAAAAAATCTTCAGATTTTAAAAGTCACTTTTTTTAATAAATAATAAAGATATTATGAACTACGGATATTCAAAGTTATAATATTATTTTTAATCTTATGAATTTAACCGCTCAATAATACTAAATCTTAGCCAAAGGAGCAGCAGGTGGCGGACGGTTTGTTTTGAAATAAGATAGATTAATAATTTTCATTTTACATAAAAACTTTTGATTATCTGAGTTGAAAGGGAATCGCAAGTAAATTTGATGGACTACTTCAATATACAAACCTAAACATTTGAGCCTAAACTGATGTAAGTCATTCGCCTCAATGTTTCTCAATTCAAAAATTGATGTTGCTACTCCCGGACCCCAATACACATCTTCTAATTTAACGAAATTTAGCGGATTTCTATACTGAATCTTATCGACCCGCTGAGAATTCTTAATTTCTCTTTTTATGTAGCAATCTAGAATTGTGCGATACACTTGAGATATTTTCTCGTAAACGAGATGAATTTTTTATGTTTGCGACTAAAATTCTTTATTTAAGTCAGTAAAAAACGGTAGAACGTGGCATCAAAAATCTATATAGAGCTTGTTTATTGGATTTACGAGAACATGGTGAATTCTGGTAGCAGTACTATTGCCTGTGTTTTTTGGATTCAAGTGTTCTCCATTAAAATACATTTTTAGAATAGGGTACTGTTCCCTAACGCGTTGAACTGCTTGTAATAAAGAGAGCCACCTTGTCTCGCATGGATGAAGTAACTTATGATGGGGCTTCAAATTGAAGAAAATTTAAAATTCCTTAAACTCAGATAATCTTTTAAAACTGTGTTGCATGTAAGAGTACACGTCTCTATTCAATGACTCAACATCGTCCGGAATCTTTTTGATAATGTATGAAGTAACTAAAGCGAAAGAATGATAGATACATTTCATAATAAATAGACTTGGTATATCTAGTTTTAGTTTTACTGATATGGAATGATTTTTACCCTTCATTACAGAAGTTCCATCTGCAGCAAAACCTATACAATTCGTTTTGTATGGGATTTGATTTTCGTCAAAGTAATTTACTAAAAAACCATATATGCCATCTGTCTCAGCCTTGCAATTTCGTTCATTTTATATTTCTCTTCTAAGTTAACCTTTGCACTAAAATTGGCATTTAATAAAGAACTTTGCTTGTGTCCATAACCTTCGGCATGAACTTCTTCTAGTTCTTTCTAACCACAAAAAAATTTTTTTCTTGCTTTTGGAGTCGTGGGTTAATGGCGAACCTTGCAAATGGGGTAATCCCAAACGTTCGCGATTACCCCATGGTAATCCGAATACTAGTGTTCTTTTTTGTTAATAGTCTTTATGTTTATAATGTTCTATTTCTATTTATAATTCTATTTTATACTATTTTACAGATGCCACGTAATTACGTTCGGAAAACCGTGAAAAAGTACAGCGTAGAAAATTTACAAAAAGCCGTGGAAGATGTTAAGAATAAGAGAATGTTATTGGCAAAATAAGCAGTTGCATATTACTCTGTGCCTAAAACAACCATTTTTGATCACCTAAAGGTAAATTCACACGCCGACTCTAACTCCATCTTGTTCCGCGCGTAAAATTGGTTCCGCGTCCCCACCAAGTTGCACCCATTTACCGCATTCTCAATCAATTATAAAACTTTACAAATTTAATTTAGCGCGACACGACTTAGATAAGTTGGTGGGGACGCGACACCAATTTGACGCACTGAAAAAATTTACGCGCGGAACAAGAGTTAGAGTCGGCGTATGGATTCACCTTAAGAGACGAAAATATCCAACAATTGCCAAAATGTGGAAGAAAGATAATATTGATAAGGCATTTGGGATGGCAAATAAAGACTGGTACTATGCATTTATGAAAAAGCATTCTAATATTTCTTTAATAAAAGTTGAGGCGACGTCTTTCAACAGAAATAATGCCTTTAACAAAACAGAAGTGAAATTGTTTTTTGAAAATTTTAAAACTATACAAAGAAATTATCGTTCTGATCCTACGTGTGTGTAAAATGTCGATGAGACAGATATTTCAAACGTGCAACACAACCCTTGAATCTTATCTCCTAAAAGTCAGGAGCAAATGGGAAAGGCAATGAGTAGGGAAAGAGGCACTACAACAACAGTCAAAAAGCATTTCCAAAAAACAACCTGAATACTTTTGCATTTATTGTTTGGAAAAATATGACGTCCACCGATCTAAGACTGGATCATGTGCTACCTTTGTAATCTGTAGGCACATAAGAAATGTACGAGTTGAGAAAGCACATCAAGAGGTTTTAAGTGCGATTTCTGTTGTAATAAGAAAAACTAACACTTCATTCATGATTACCCCACCGAGTGTTCAGAATTACCCCATGGTTGTGGGGTAATTCCGAATTCTAGTGATTTTTTATTTTCATTATATATTACATTACTCTGTGATTTTAGCAATAAAAGCTACATTATTTTATAAGAAAATTGTTAGTTAATAATAATCAAAAGTAAAAATTTTTATTTTTCAGTAAATTTTTATTTTATTTTAGTTTTTGCTTAGGTGTTCGGCATTATTTCAGTCTCCCCTACGCCGTATCACAACACATCGTGATTTCGAGCAGCAAACAGAGATATGGGAGTAAAATCAGTAATATATAAGTATAAGTATGAATAATTAAGTACAAGTAAGATCGTTAAGTGTTATCTTGATTTATAATTTAGACGTAAAGAGAGGTTTTTATAAAACCAGTGGTCCATCGGCCCTGACTCGTGTGAAACTTTACAACTACAGTTTTTTAGTGGGGTTCATTCTTTGCTATCCTGGTACAAAATTTATTCAATTTACGTAAGCATCCCTTCATGCTTAAAAAGTACAAAATTTCATGCTTTTAAAGTTGTTATGCGTTGCAAAAATAGCTCGCACTTCGAGAACGGCTCGGGGAATTTCCCGGAAGAAATATAAAAAACATGATCAACAAATATAAGCGAGAGTGATGGAGGAAAGAAACGAACAAAATATCCACGACGGCTCTCCTTTATAGGATCCTTGCTAAAAATCCAGAGACTTGTCTAGGACCAATTAGGCTTGCAACTGCTGAGTTTGCTGAGAATGAAGATGAATGCCTGAAATGACTGCTGGAAGTTTACTTCCCAGACGTTTAGATCATTCCAACAGACCTGTAGGACGTATATCAGGTAGGTTCTGGAAAAAGGGGACACAGGGGAGTCCATCTGGATACTATGATGAATCTTACGAGGTCGGCTTTACGAATTGTGGAGCTTTAGTGCATGGCATCAGGGTTGTCAGTAAATTCGGAGAAGACTGATTTGGTAGTCTTTAGGAGAAAATATAAGGTGGCTACCATAAAGGGCCCCTTATCCTGCATAAAGTGGCTCCGAGTAGTCCAGACGGTGAAATATCTGGGGATAAGACTAGATAGAAAAGTGAACTGGGCGGAGTATTTGGAAGCATAAAATAGTAGGTTCATTACAACCTTCAGGTTATATAGAAGGGTTTTTGGAACAAATTAGGGATGGAAGCAAGAATAAACGCGTTTAGTCCAGATTCTGATACCAAGGCCAAAGGTCAATCCAATCTATCAATTATTTCGAAAGTTATCATTCTAAAACACTAGAAATCAATTTTTTGCTGAGCTCTCACGAGACAATGTACAGTATGTACTTCTTCATTTTTTATTTTATATTATATTATATAAAATTATATTGTTTTAATTAAATACAAACAAGGAATTTATTTTCCTTGAATCTGTCTCCAACAATAATTTGATAATTTGAAAAGTTGATAGTTCAAATAATAAATCTATTATACTATATGGTCTATATGGTTTTTGATTTTTCACAAACATTTTTATGTTTTTTTTTTATATTCTTTCTTTACTGAAAAGAATAATTATGTTTCGGTAAACTAAATATCGTTTTTCACGATTTTCACTTTTTAAATATGTACATCAATATCTCATAAGCAATTATGTAAAAACCGGGCCAAAGTGCAGCAGTGCCGCCAGCGGATTAGTTCCAAGTGGAAGTATATCTTTTCAACCATTTTCTTGCCCGTCGGATAGGGCTGGCAGAAAGCATAAGACACATAACCTCAAAGTGATAAATGCATTACGAATTTTAGCAATTCGAAACTTCTTTTTTAACTATACCTGATAAAATGAGTCAATATCGGTTCGTTTTAATGTTTTCTATCCTTTTCCAAAGTTTTAGGGCAAAATATTTATTTTTTTGGACGAAAAGTTTGGTTTTGGAAAACCATAAGTTTCACAAGTTTCACATCCCCTTAAAATTGAACCACGGAGGAATAGTAAGGAGATCGAACTCGCTATTCAGAAATGTCAATAGAAACTGCACTTTAAGTACCAGCCTTCTTGTAAGACATGGAGGCAAATTGTTCGCACATACGCGGTACAAATCTACCCGTCTTCTTTTCTCTCGTGAATTTGTTCGAGTGAGTGGTCCGAGCTCTTCGAACTCTGCGTGTTGCTTTTAAAAGTAAGGTTATATGTATATGTCAAGTCAAAAAGTTCGCGAGTGCAATAAAAAATATGTTGTTGTCGACTAGTGAATAAATAAATAGAAACTTCATAACGATGACGTGCTGTGTTCCCAACTGCAATACATCCTATAAGAACAAAAATTCCAAAGGCCTTACACTGTTTACGCCCGATTCGGTAAGAGTCTTTCAGCCGGTGTCAGAATAAATTTATATTTAAGTATGTTTTGTAAGAAATATAAATGCTCTTAGAAAATCAATAATTATTTTTTCATAAAAATTGCTGTTACTTATTTAAATTTGTTATTTTCCGATCATTCGGTACATTAAGAGAGTTTCAAAAATGATGTGAGAATAATACATATAGCTCAATATTATAATAACAATATAACCTCACTTTTAAAAGCAACACGCAGAGTTCGAAGAGCTCAGACCACTCACTCGCACAAATTCACGAGAGAAAAGAAGACGGGTAGATTTGTACCGCGCATGTGCGAACAATTAGCCTTCATGCCTTACAAGAAGGCTGGTACTTAAACTGCAGTTTCTATTGACATTTCTGAACACTTCCCAATGCATTGTTATATCTCCTTACTATTCCTCCGTGAATTGAACCTATTGAAGCTTAGATTACACAGGCACACAAAAAAAAGGTTCTGTTCCCGGAACCAGACTAGTATATCCTTATGTTTTTTGGGTCACTGAATCCGAAGCCGGTGTCTGTTTGTTTCAATTTAAAAATGAACTATCAACTTTTCAAATTATCAAATTATTGTTTCAGGTCAGGTTCAAGGTCAATTCAAGGTCAAATCCTGAAAAAATAGTCAAATTGGTTCAAATTATTATCTACATATATTTTTGGCGTCGCTGAATCCAAATCCGATATCCGTTTGATCCGACAAGATCAAATTGAAGGTCATTTCAAAGTCAAATTTGTTTATTCTGACAAAAATGAATTTTTGACTGCAGATTCTGAAACAACGCGAAATGTTACGTCTAGATATGTATTCAACTTTTTTTATAACATAACCCGTAAAGATACATTTTTTTATTTTTGCAATTGTCATATGAACCCTCCATACTATAAAATGAATGACCTCGGGGTTATGTTATCAAAAAAGTTGAATACATATCTAGACGTAAAATTTCGCGTTCTTTCAGAATCTGCAGTCAAAAATTCATTTTTGGCAGAATGAACATATTTGACCTTGAATTGACCTTCAATTTGACCTTTTCGGATCAAATGGACATCGGAGTTGGATTGGGCGACCCAACAAATATATTTGTCCCTGTGTTATCTGACAGTTTTTTCAATTTATAAGCGGCAAGGATTTACCGAATAGATTTTATCAGGCCATCAAAAAGTCCCTATAAGAAGACTTTGCTAGGGAGATACATATATATATATATATATATATATAT
>UCOH01007324.1:0-10412 GCA_900474275.1 Synergus japonicus
ATATATATATATATATAAAAGGTTCTTTTACTAGAATTACGGATGAGCGGATGAGGTAGATTCAAGAAGATCGTTTTAGTCGAATAGAAAAATTAAATTACTCGCCGACTTTTCCGTTATCTTTTCCGCAGCGGCGGTAGAAAATAGACAGATCGAATTTAATTTTGATAAAGAAGATTTATAAATGTAAGTTTACAATTGTTGGAAAATGCACTAGGGCGGGATGAAATTGACTGAGTACACGTGCACTTGCATCAGAGGGTACACGCGTGCCGGCTCTGCCAGTTCAGGGTCATCCCTATTAGTGCCGCATATACACAATCCAATTCTCGATAAACTCGGCTGAATTCTATTCTCATTCTGATCATTACAGAACATCAGTTGGAAATGTCTCTTTCAACGTTTTAGTTTCGCAAAGTTTTAGTGACCACTGAGAACATTATACGGAGAAATTTGAATAAGTTCGACTTGTCCCAGGCAAAATTCAGTGGCGAAACATTAGTTATGGTAATGAAAGGGCCGTCCCTGCATGTTCTCAGAGATTTACTCACTTTGAGTGATTATTACGAATCGGTGGAATAATTTCAACATTAATTAAGTGCAAGAATAAAAAGGATAAAATCTATCGTGAGGACTGCTTTACCGGCGGAAAGCTTCTTAACGAGTAGGAATAAATTAATTTGCAGTACTGCTGAAACTTCAACCAAAGTAAAAAAGAAAGAGATAGAACCAAAAATAAAAAGCATCTAAATAAGCGAAATAAGAGGGGAAAATTCAGAAGAAACGAAGAGCCGAACGGTCATGATGCGCTATACTCGCGAGAACTCGGTGTTAAATATGCAGACATAAATTTAAATATGTTCTGTGTGACTCTGCGATAGACTCGTACTCGTATCTCTTTTTTCTCGCTGTTTCTCTCAGTCGGAAAAACTACCAATCGAAAACGGAAGTTAATCAACTGCAAGAGAGGGAAGATGCCAAATGCAGAAGTGACAGTCGAAGAGTTAGAAAAATGTTACGCTTGCATTTATCTTTTTCTTCGTACCTACGATATACTAGAAGTAACCAATCGTCATGATTCGAAAATTTGAAAAGAATAACCTATATTATTATTTATTTTTAGACGATAAATTTAAAATAATTGGACCATTCATTTGTATTACTGAGAGAAGAATTTAGTAACACCTGTTACTTTAATTCAGTATCCTATAGAATTTTATTATTAATTTATAATAGTACTAAATAAGAATCGGAAATCGATTAGGTAGTGAATGGTTTGGACAAAAAAAAAAGCATTGATTCGAATGGGTTGAGTTGGAATTTTATGGATGTACGCAGGATTGTAGATGTAGAACAATTACACAGGACCACAAAATTAATAAAAAATATCTCTCAGCCAAATTCATAACCTATACGTTTTTCAGCAAGCTGATTCGAAATCCGGGGTCTGTGTAACCCCATCACGTCGGGATAAAGGTCATGTGAAGGTCAAAGGTGTTTATTACAGAATCGTTGTAAAAAATCCAAAAATATGTATTTGAACATCAAATTTTCCGCTCTTTCCGAATCCGTAGTCTTTTAGATTGCGCTGTAATAAATACCTTTGACATTCACATGACCTTGATCCCAACGTGCTTGGGGTTACACAGACCCCGAATTCGGGTTCAGGACACGAAAATACATGGAAATATGTGATTAACGGCATATGACTTCTCAAATGCTTGTCTATATGAGTCAAAAGCAAATTAGGTCCACCTGTTATTTGTCTCACCTCTAGATGACCTTCAAGAATCATGTGAAAAAATCTAAAAATATGTATTTGAACGTAAAATTTCCCGCTCCTTCTGAATCCGTGGTAAAATTTTAGATTCCGTTGTAATAAACATCTTTGACCTTGATCCCGACGTGCTGTGGTTACACAGATTCCGGATTTGGAATCAGCGTGCTGAAAAACGTATGGGGTATGAATTTGAGGGGGGGACTTTTTTTTGTTCATTTTGTGGTCCTGTGTTATATAGCATGAATGGAATGACATAAGGTTATGTATAGGTTATATATATATATATATATATTATAAAAAGATCTCGCCGCCGCCGCCGCCGCTCTGTCAGGCATTGAGATAGGGGTCCCGTTTCCTTTTGGGGATCACGAGATCCCAAAGAGGAAACGGGACTCCTCATCAGGTCACGTGACGCCACATGAGGAAACAGGACCCCAAGAGGAAGAGGAACCCTCAAGAGGAAACGGGACCCCTCATGAGGTCACGTGATCCCAAGAGGAAACGGAACCCCTCATGAGGTTATGACGTGACTCCTCTCGATCATGTGATTGAGGTCACGTGGCCCATATAGATCACGTGACCCCTCTCGATCACGTGACCGCATCTCAACCACGTGACCTCATGAAGGGATACTAATTGAACCGTTTCTGGCAAAACCACTCGAAACAAAACAGATCTGGTAATTGGTCTTTAGCCAATTATATTGTAATTTAAATTATTTCATTTATTAAATCTGTAATGAAATAATTATTATGAGTAAATATAGTATCCATTATGACTATAATTAAAAATGCAATGAAATTGTTTCGAAGATGTACTACGTGGAAGTAATCAATATTGCATCTCAAAAATCCGTTTAAAAAAGTGTTTTAAACTGTTAATATATATATAGGGTGGTCCTTAATAGGGATATTTTCGAATTTCTTTCCTCCCAGAGGCTCAAATGCTTCTAAATAGATTTAAAAAAATTCTCTGAAAGTTTGAGCTCTTAATATTAACTTTAAGATAGTCCGCATTTCAACCTAACTTTCATATTTTATTGGAAATTTGATGTTCTACAAAAAGGATCTTTTATGATTTTTTGCTAAATCTATTGGCTTAAGAGTTATTCGAGCTCAAAGTTTAATTATTAATATTATCAAGTATAAATATTAAGTAAATGCTTATTTTATAAAATATATCAAATATGCAATATGGAAAATATGAAAATGGATTAAGGCTAATTATCCAAATAGTATCATATTTCACCTGTACTTTCATTTTTTTATCTTGAATATCAAAAAAATAATTGTTTTATTAATTGAAAAATCACACATATAATTTAAATTCCAAGAATAACATTGTATTTGCTTTTTTTGATCATAAATAAAAATTTCACAACTAAAATTTGATATCTTTTATAAAATAAGTATTTACTTAATAATTATACTTGATAATATTAATAATTATATAATAATTAAACTTTGAACTCGAATAACTCTTAAGCCAATAGATTTAGCGAAAAATCATAAGAGACCTTTTTTGTAGAACGTCAAATTTCCAATAAAATATGAAACGAATTATTGCTTTTGATTCATTTGTCGCTGAGTTATAAAATTCTAAAAAACAAATGGTATTTTTCCCATGTTATTTTCATAAGAAACTTATGATGGACTGAGGACTATCTTAAAGTTAATATTAAGAGCTTAAACTTTCAGAGAATTTTTTTTTATCTATTTAGAAGCATTTGAGCCCCTGGGAGCAAAGAAATTCGAAAATATTCCTATTAAGGACCACTCTAATATGTATAAACTGCGGAGTAACAAATACCAATCAAAAGTACGATTTAACCCATCGAGTGTCCGTGACCCACTGCGAGAATGTATGAAAACCAGTAGATACTGTTACGATTTCGCTTATTCACATGCATTTTCACGTTGCCTTGAGCAATCGTCTTTCTTATACCGCACGATGTTCAGAGCACTCAACCCAGCAGGAAGTAAGAGATAGAAATTTTCTATCTCTTCTCATTTTGCATCCCCAAAACGTTATTCCTTTCTATCCACCACTGTATCCCCGTTTCCGGTGATATCTATAATCTCTTCCTTTCTCTCAGTCTATCCTTGTCTGTTATAATATCTGTCTCTTTCTATCCTTAATTCTGTCTCGCTTGATAGAAATTTGTATCTTTTTCTATCACTAAGGCTATCTCTCTCTTATTAAGGAGGAATATGAGCAACTTTTGAATCATGTGAACGTTTGTAAAAAATTTCATAAATAGACTGATATAAAATACAAAAGTAACATCCAAAAATTCTTTAGTTTAATATGTCAGATTTCCAAAAAATTTGATAAATTAATTATACAATCATTGAATAATTTACAAAACAAAATTTAAAAACGTTATGATTTCAATTATTATAAAAGACTCCTATCAATATTATTTAATACGTAAATTGTTTGTTTGATATAGATTGTGCTTTTTAATAACAGTTATTTATATTTCTTGCCTGAAAAACTAATATTATTAGGGGCCATCCGTAAATCACGTGGACAAATTATGGGGGGGGTATGACAAAATTTCACGATGCAAGTATATTTAAAAAATTATACATCGAATGCTGTCCACGATGGGGGGTCAAAAAGTGGTGAAAAACTGTCCATGTGGTTTATGGATGGCCCATAGTCATTTTATAAATTATAAAATTGGAAAAGAATGCGAAGAAACGGGGCAACGTTGCGGAAGTCAGTCAACATTTTGACTACATAGTAGTCAGCTGTAGTATTTGTGAATATCCAAAAATTATCTGCTATATCTTCTGCTCCAAAGGAAATGCAGGTTGCAACGTTGCCACGTTTCTTTAGTTTTATTCGTTTTGTTTGTTGACAACTGATTTTTTGAGTTTCAAAGTTAATTTATAAAAAATGGAACATGGATAGATACCAATCTTTTATTTTTGCCAAGACAAGTAAGGTTCATTCTTTAATAAAAATAGTTTTTTGATTGTTTAAGTTGGATTTTCGAAGAGAAATCTTCAGTTATGTGATTCTGCTAGGTTACTTCCATAAGATACAATGTTTATTTAAGGGGTTATTCTACTTTATGCGCTAAAAAAAAAGCTATTTTTCAACATTTTTTTTGAGCATGTCATGAAAGATATGCATATAAATATTTTTAAGTATGATAAAACATGTCTTAAAATACGTAAAAAAAATTGTTTTTCATTTATTTTATTGCATTGTTATTGTTTTAAACGCGTTTTTCTCAAAACAACGTTTTTAAAACGGAACCAAGGATTTTATGAAAACTACTCAACCGATCCTTATAAAATTTAAACCACACATTCTACACATATTGAACTAGGTCTTTAACCTCTAATAAATTGAAAAATAACATTTTTACTAATTTTTTAAACAAAAAAAAACAGTGAAAAAAATTCATTTTTTTCGATTTTTGTCCGCCATTTTATTATTTTTTCATAAATATTAATTATTATAGGCAACAGACCCAGTTTTAGTAATACTGAAGCTAACCCACTTTGGTTTTTTTTTTCGGCTAGCCGTTACCGAGATATCCCTGGTACCGTTTATCCTTTTGATTTTGAGAAGCCTACGCACAGCCATTATTTTTTAATATAAACATTGAATAAAGTTAGTAAAAAAAATTTTTTTTATGTAGTTTAATACATGTTTTATCATACCTAAAAATATTTATTTCCATATCGTTTATGATATCAGTGGCGTTTAGAGCATTATCCCCTCTCTCCGGCCTACTGTGCTCAGTTGGGCCGAGTGTAGAGGCAATTCTGCAATCCGGTGCCTCAATTGTTTTAAACAAATGTCATTATCTAAAAAAAGGTTTTCGCGAAATTGATGTAATTTAGTACAAATGTACATCATAGTCTATAGCAGTTTTGATAAAAATTTCAGAGTAGTGGGCGAAATACTTTTCGATATGTTCGATTATGTAGTCTCACGTCAGCTCCGACCGTCGCGTCGTACAGTGCTCCGGATCGGTGTTTTTTGTCCAAAATCGGCTACAGCCTACAATTCTCAACCGATTTGGACGTTTTTTTTTTTAAATATTTGGGAATAATTGTACCAGACCGTCTATAGAATGGATTTTTTAATTGAAGTATGAATAATTATTTATATAAGTCAATAATCAGGAAAAATGACACTTTTTTCACTCAGACAAAAATTATTTTTTCGATTAAGTGAGTATTCTGGTCTAGAAAGCAGATTTTCGGCCGTTTTTGAAATTTAATTTTAAAAAAACAAAAAATATTTTTAATATCCATTTTTTTATCATGTCTTTATTAACATTTTGACAATACAGAAAAAAAGTTTCGTACAAAAAAATTAAAAATTAAAAAAGTTAGAGGGGAGGAAAGAGACAGGTGTGAAAGAAACGGTGCATCCTGGCCACCATGATTTCAACTCTCCTAGTGATCTGAAAAAAAAAAACCAAAATAAATTCTCAATCAGTAAGGATGCTCTTATAGCCCCTACCTCGGGGAATATGAAAAAAAATTTTTTACAAAATACCGACTGTCTGAAATCAAAAATCAATTTTTTACCCCTTTTTTGATCTTCCTGAATTTTTTAAATATAGTAAAAACCGAAATTTTGACACGAATCTTGTAGAGGCTATAAAGGATTATATAAAGAAGGTTCACACAAAATTTCAAGTAAATCGGTTGGCAAGAATTTGAGATATCGTGGTGGACATGTCAAAAAAAGTAGTTTCGAGAAAAACGCGTTAAAAAAATTGAGTAAAATATTAGGCAGTCTAAGTCATTTAATAGTGCGCTATACTTACATTTTGTCAATCAGCCATTCCTGATTCATACATCGGACCTTCTTTTTCAAAATAACTTATTGCATTTTAATTAAAAAAAAAGAAATTATAAAACGGAGTTTCTAAAGTAGCTGTAGCTCTATAAATAATTGAAATTTTTGAAATTCCTTTGGAGAATATGTTCTTAAAGGTCTAAACTTTGAAAATGTGCAAAAAAAAATCGTTTTTTTCAAAATTCTAGACCAGAATACCCCCTTAAAACGGTTTCCAGACAACCGAACAGTAATATTTCTATAATAAGGAATGACTATATGTTAATAACTACTAATATTATAATAATTTTATAAACAAATTATAAGTTTTTTTCACGGATAGAATTACTAAAAATTATAATTTGTTTACAAAATTATATCAGCAGTTCAAATATTACTGTTCGGTTATGTAGAGGATTTTTTAGTTGAAATCAAATTTTTTCGTAAGTGGAAATGACTAACTTGGTAATTTGTTTATAATTTTTGTTATAAACAAGTAGAAATATTTAGCTAATACAATGGCTTATTTTAAATAATCTGCGTCAAACATATTTTACGTTCATTAGATAAGAATAGCAACAAATTTCTATGAAAAAATGAAAAAAGTTCAAATTGTTTATTACAATTTTTATTACAATTGTTTGCTACGAGCATTATTCTCATGAGATATTTTAGCATTTTCAACCAACCAAACATTTGTAATGCCATTGAGAATCTCATCCATGTATTTGTTTATATAATTTGTTTATAACAATTAGCTTGAAACTAGCATTAATTATATATGTTTCTTATATGAATGCCAACATTAATTCCAAGCCCTAGTAGCATTATGACATACTTATATTCGGAGAAAAAAAATCACATTCTCAAAAAGTGTCACTTTTCCTGATTGTTGACTTATATAAATAATTATCCATGTTTCAATTCAAAAATCCATTCTATAGATGGTCTGGTACAATTATTCCCAAATATTTAAAAAAAAAAACGTCCAAATCGATTGAGAATTGAAAACACCGATCCGGAACACTGTACGACGCGACGGTCGGAGCTGACGTGAGACTACATAATTGAACATATCGAAAAGTATTTCGCCCACCACTCTGAAATTTTTATCAAAACTGCTATAGACTATGATGTAAATTTATACCAAATTACATCAATTTCGCGAAAACCTTTTTTTAGATAATGACATTTGTTTAAAACAATTGCAAATTTTTCATATAAATAAACAAATTATTTTATTGCATTAAAAGGTACTCGAAAGGGACAAGCAATCATCAACTTTTTCAGTAGATACCGTTTTTTCTGCAGAATAGTTTAAAAGCAATAAATATTTGAAAAAACAATTCTTTTTCCGATTTCGTAACTTTAAGAATGAATATCTCAACAATTTCGCATATCATATCAAAATACCCAAATATAGTTTTCGACTAAGGTTTTGCTCTAATATTTGTAGTTCTATGGTGGCAGGGAACTCGCGAAACACCGCCTTTATTTTATATTATTATTTCTATTATTTAGAAAAAGAAATTAATGCAAAAAACGGTATTTAAACAATGATTTCATATATCTTTTTTGTTACGTTTTAGGACCTGATGACGAAGAACAAGCGTCGCAATTGGCGTCGTCTGCTAGCTGGTGGATTAATCGCGATCGTTGCGTTGGCTCTGGTGATCACGGCAGCTATTTTACTAACTGGTAATCCCAATTCCTCTGGATCTAAAGCAGCAACTGCAGCCGGTATCTCCCTAGAAGAATGGCTCGGGGGTTCGCTATCCACCAAAAGCTTTAATGGCACCTGGCTCAGTGGTCAGTACTTTTTCATCATTCTCTCTTTTTTCTAATTCTTCTTTCTTTCTTCTTCTCTATTTCTCTCGAGTTTTAAACACGATTGTATTCTTCTTCCGTTAGTAGAAATTAAAGACTATTTTTTTCAGTAAAAATACATTGAACTCTCAATATAATATACACCTTTCGAGTATCCCTCTAATTCCATTAATCTTTGAAACGTAACCAAGCTCCCCTACCGACAATAGATTCCGTGGAATTCACGACTCTTGAAGATCATGGGCGCATCTCTCATTTTAACATTCCGCGGATATTAGATTAGACTATCTATCCTATACCCAAGAAATTACATGATTGAACCAATACTTACAACCGGCACGGTACTGCACCAGTTGTAATGTACCAATACTGGATAGCCAAAGCTGGCGCAGTACTGACTTTACCATTGGGTCAGTACTGTATCAGTACTACAGTACTGTGACAGTACTGCACCAGTATTTCACCAGTACTTGAATCCAGTACAGAAAAAAATCTGGCTAACCAGTACTGAGCAGCGTTATCATCCAACACTCAGCCAGATCTGCGCCAGTACCTCTTTCAGCATCACGCCAGTGTTGGCCAGTACTGGTACTGTACTACGCCAATTGTATATTTCCACTTGGGTAGTTGAAACTTCAGCATAGTCAGTTTGAATATTCATTTTTTTAGTGTTCTAGGAACGCAATAAACTGAGATTGATTGTAAGGGGAGTTGAGTATATTTTGAAGTTTTTGAAGAAGTAGAATATGAAAAGCGTTTAGAATTACTTATACATAGGTACATGTATTGTCTCATAGATTGTCTGCCAAATTTGAACAAAACTTTGTAACGAAGATCAAATATACATTTTTGCTTGGAATGTATTTTAGAAGCCCTTCTACACTGACGTTTCTCGGCCCTGTAAAATGTCTAGCTTAAGCTGTCGAAAGTTTAGCAAACACGACAATGTCTTTCTTGCTCGCTTGCGTTGGTTTTTCCTTGACGGGCTATTCACAAAGTTCATCCTTTCTTCTATTTTTATGCGCAAGAGGTATAAAGCTTCAGTCGTAAAACTGATGCAAGTAACAAGTCTTATATGTCGTAACTCATTTCAGCAATATCTTCTTAAATTATGGTATTATCAACTTTAAAAACTACTTTACCTTAAGCAATATTTTTAAGCTGTCTTTGAAATACTCACAGAGCCTTTGCACTATAAATCATTGCTCTTTTTCTATTAAGTTTTTAAAGTGTTACAATTCTTATTTATTTCAACTTTATCAAAATCTTCGTTACACGGAGAGAATTATTGTGGAAATTATTTGCATAATTTTTTGGAGATTTTTTCAATATCTTCTTATAAATTTTTGCCAAAAAGTTTGGTAATTGGTTTAGAAATCTGACGTGAAACATTTACAAAATTGTATGACATAACAATCCAGAAAAATTGGCGCGCTTTACCAGACTGTTTAGCAATAGTCAGCGTGCTCGAATTAATCGAGTGAAGTCAGCTGAGCTCTGCATTTTACCACAGAAGTTTGGTAAAGTTAATGTAAAATTCTGCTTACGCGGGCAGATTTTTTACATTTAAATTTAAATTACTTTTTTTTTTCAATTGTTTTTTTTTTATTTTTTAAATTTAAATTACTACAAAATGAAATGGAATGCGAACGAAAACTAATTTACTTAAGGCCATGTGATATTTTTTCGAAGGGTCAGTCAGGTTCAGTTATACCAATTGTTTGTCCACAAAAATTAATATTTAAAAAAAATGAATTCGGAGAAGTTAGAAAATATATTAAGGGAGGTTTATTGACTCTCATTTTGTTTAATAATGAGAAAAAAATAATTATTATGTTTTTACTGTCTTTATCGTATTTGAGGTTAGATTGGTAATTATTTCTCTCTGACATATCGACATAATGTGTTGATAAGGTAGGAACGCTCCATACCATACAAAGGCAGAATGATAATGCAGAGATAAATAAGTTTCGAGTTTCAATCTCTATTGTTG
>UCOH01007326.1:0-45850 GCA_900474275.1 Synergus japonicus
ACATTTCGTGACACCACTTTTTTAAGAAAGGATTGGATTTCAAATGCAACATTTTTTACTTGGAAAACGTTATTACTAAATACGGTTGGTTCTTATACATTATTCTATTCCAGATCGTGAACTGTTTCAATGAATTCTTCAAAATTATTCTGAATCTTTTGTCGACACTAGGTTACTACTATACACTATGCAACTAGAGGGATGTGAGTTCTCCATCACGAGAATAATCTAGTAGCCGCTGTGGGCAGTCTGCTTTAGCTGAGATTATATTTGAATTTTAATGTGGAGTCTGAACCGCACTGGAGAAGTCCAGGACCAGGACCCGGGTCCCTCCAGGCATCTAAGAAGCGGGCAATCGGGGTTAGTTTGATGCATTTATTCATGTTTGTATTTATGGTTCGAGACAGCAACATTGCTCACATGGTCTACGCTTCGACCTAGGCCGCAGTAGTTGACAAAAGGTTTCAGTTTTACAACGCTTAGTTTTGAGACATTGAATTCCGTTTAATTTGCATACCGCGGCAATATAAACACGACTGAATGCATGTTTAAAATAAGAGAGGAACTGTTCAGAAACAATGAAAACATTTTATCAAGTTTCTAGAAAAGCTGTTCCTTTTTTACATTTTCACCTTTTACATTGGTTCAAACAAATTATCCTTTCAATATTAAATTTTTCTTCTCATATTTTTTGTACAATCAGAAAAAAAAAGAATTACTTCAGGGAGTGAAATAGGAGAGGACTCATATAATACCTTTCATTTTGCGATCTCTTATTTTCTTTTTTTTTTTCTTGTAAGTTCATTTGTTGAACATTCTTTTGTTTCATTGTTGTCAGTCTATGTTATAGTAAATTCCCATGAGAAATTGAGTGCTGACCCTCATCAGAAGTTTCACGCCAGACATGGTTTCAACACCAAAATTTGATATTAAATCATTCATTATGCTTGCAATAAAAGGTTCAAGTATTTTGAAAAATAGTAAACAATTATTTAACATGTTTTTTACTGTGCAGCATTGGCATATTTCGACATTATAATCATATTTTCATATAATTAATAAAGCAGATATTTGGAATAATAAATGACTTTGCTCGTGGGTATTTTAGGAAACATGAAGAGTTTCTGCTAATTAATATATTGCGCTCCACCGGCGTTTAGCGGCTGCTTTGACTTGGTAATTACGCTCACTATTGTACCATTTTAGTCCCAGATAAATAATGTTCGTGAGTGTACTCAGAAGCTGGTAGACAAATGACTTACACTAAAAAATTATGAGATTACAAGAAAATACATTGTACGAGGTAAGTACTTTTATTTTAATTTGCCAGTTAATAATTTTCTTAAACAATTAGAATATTCTACGAGTACGATACGTTTTCTAACGTAGAATAGAATTTAATAAAATTGAAATCTCCTTTCAGCTAAGAACACGGACATAAAGATAAACGTCATTGTCCATCCCAGTTTCTGTATTTCATCATGAAAGCGCCTCTCGTAAATTTCTCTTCGATCAATATCAAAAAGGTTTCAGCGAAGGATTATCATCTAACGCATGAGCACATCAACAATAAGGCCATTAATCCGATAATTCTCAAAGGTAAGCTCGTTGTAGTAGCGTAGCTCAGGCAACGGTCCATCGCACTGAATCCAATTCGAAACAGCATCGTCACCCCTTTTTCTCCTAGTGCAGATGTAATTTTTCAACGAAACGAGAAAAATGGCCAGATCGTATATATATATATACTCGACACGATCCGTTTCTCGTTTCAATAAACGATAATGTTGTATGTACAATTGTACATATACAACAAATAAACAAGTGTACCAAATTAATTTATATTTTTTGCCCCATTCTCTAAACTTGAATCAGTGGAATTTGACTGATTGAATTTTAGAGAGCAATTGACGTCCTCATAGTAAATACTTGAATACTAAATAAAATAAATGAGATTTTTTAATAATTTCTTTTGAATATTATCTTCTCTAGGTACATTAGACAAAAGGCATAAGATTAAGCAATTGAATTGTCGAATTCAGATAGATTAGAGTGACTTATTACTTTATGATTGTCGCCACGTGCACAAAAGAATTAACTATCGAAAACGCATCAAGAAATTTCGCCGTCTCTGAAAAATAAACCATATTGACAACTCAGTAATCTGCAGGATCAGTTTAATTCTCAAGATTTTCCAATATCCGATAATCCCCTGTCAATTTTGGATTCACGACAGACTTTCCTTCTTTGCTCAAGTCGGCGCATTAAAAATGCTCGGAAAGTCATTTAAAAATTCAGATTTCTTTCGTTAACTATAGATGTGGGTCGCTAACTTTGCCGTAGATAAAGTGTTCGGTCGAGATTTAAATTATCTTCGTGACTTTGCAAATTAATGTCTTTACTCTGGAGCCTCCAATTTTTTTTTGAAATTCTGTATACATATTTACGTATTTTGACTCTGAAAAATAATAGTTCTTCAGGAAAAATGTATAAAACATAAAAAATATATTTTTTTTTACGAGCTAGTATTTTTCTCTGAAGCATTTGTCTCTCAAATCAATACCTGTCGAGATAACCTCTGACCGGTCCCATTTTCTCGTCTCTTATTTGGGAAAATGGTAATTCAAAAGGAAAAATAAAAGATGTTCAGCTTCTATAATTTTCTTCTTCTTTTTTTTAGATTATTTTCGACATAATCTTCATAACAAATTTTATTTTAATTCATTCTTGCATACACGGAGAAAACTGGATATTAAACCGTAATATCTAGCTATTTAACTATGGGACGACTATCTAGATATTTAGATATAATATCTAGATATTAAAATATATAATCCAAATATTCTAACATCGAATATTTTAATCTCTGGATATTAAACTGTAATATCTGGATATTAAGTTTTAATATCAAGATATTATATCTAAATATCTAGATAGTCGTCCCATAGTTAAATAGCTAGATATTACGGTTTAATATTCAGTTTTCTTCGTGTATTAAACACAGAAAAAATCAGGATTCCTATTATAATACATTTCTGGTCATCTGTAATATTTTATGACGTCAAGAAGCATTTTTTTATCATTTCGTAGAAAAAGATCTGCAGATATAAATCACGTGCATAGTGGAAATCAAATGTGCATCTTTATTCTACCAATGATACGAAAGCTTGAATTTAAAACTAGAATTTCATGTGACGGATAGTAATATACAAAGAAAAGCTATGTTTTAGATATCTCGAAGCAACTTGTCAGGGGAAAGTAAATGTAAATGCGACGATTTCGTATTCCAAATTTATGAGTACGAAGAGGGAAAAAGTGTTAGTGACATCCTGTAGTTCATTCGCATTCTCTTAGATCTGTTTCACAAAAGTTGGAGATTCTACCTACATTCGTGCAAATCTACAAGGATTTTTTTATCATTATAAATATTAATATCATACAACCCCTTCACAGAGAAAAATGGATATTAAAAAGTAATATCTAGCTATTTAACTATGGGACGACTATCTAGATATTTAGATACAATATCTTGATGTTAAAACTTAATATCCAGATATTAAAATATATGTTCCAAATATTCTAACATCCAATATTGTAATCTCTGGATATTAAGTTTTAATATCAAGATATATCTAAATATCTAGATAGTCGTCCCACACGGAGAAAACTGGATATTCAAACTCAATATTTTGGATACTGAATTATGAGACAGCCATCTAAAGATACTCAGATTAAGTATCTGGATATTCAGCTTCAATATCTAGATACTCAAATATCTGGATATTGAGGATGAATATCTAGATATTTAGGATGAATATATTTTTTTGACTATCTGGATATTAAGTTTGAATATCTATTTTTCTCCGTGCATAGTTAAATAGCTAGTTATTACTTTGTAATATCTATTTTTCTCCGTGTTGATATCTTTTTATATCTTCTTTAAAATTAACGTTTTACATATCTATTAAAAAGGCATGGTCAAGGGGCACGGTTACAATAAAAATTTCGTCAGAGAAGATAACTGCAGGGCTGTCGTTATGGGGTTACTATATGAAGGGTTTAATGCCGCTTCTAGAAGATCGCTGGAGAAACATAAATAAAAGATAAAATATATTTACTATCAATATCAAGATCAGTGTACACGGTACAAGTCATGCATGGCGCTCTAGATAGTCGGAACCTATTTCCCAGTTAATGGTAGAGTTATGTTCTTACGAATCATAAATTTTGCAATGGAATGCCTCATCCCCATCGACTCGTTGTCCGATCGGGTACACGAACTCCGACGTTTCGTGTAAACCGTTCTGTCTGACTTTGACAATTCGGAAGTTTCAACTGCAGTAAAATGCATACTTTGAGCTCTAATGGAATCATAATGTTGACATATATATTGTCTAAGTATTAGAAGAGGATTTTATTTAACGAAATGACCTAATGGAAGTTTTATCATCCATTTTTTAAAAGTTTTTCAAAAATAAATTTATTCTACTTTTTGTATTTGAACGGGTTTAAAGTCCTGTTGAATCCTGTCAGATGCTTCCCGAAAGAAGACAACCCAATCCGAATCCATACTTCTGCGAGATCCTTCTTTGATAACCTTTTTCTTTAGTTCTGGGCTCTTTATATTCCCTTTCATCTCTCACTGTTCGAATCCTTTGCCTTTCAAATAATATTCTATGGACCTTTTCCTTTCCATTTTTCAGAAGCTAAGTGTGCTTTTTGTAACTTTTTGTGACGTGAAACAGTGTTCGCAGAAATGGAACGATGTTAGCTACAAGAAAAATAAAAAAACACTTTTTGGACTCTCTAAATCTGAATTAGTGAAAAATAGGTCACTAATTTAGTTTAGTGAAAATTTTCACTAATTATTAGTTGTATTTCACTTACACAAAAAAATGCCTAGTTATGTTAACTAGAATTTTGGGTTAAATATACCCTAACTATTTTTTCTGATTAAAATAACCAGAATTCTGATTATTTTAATAAGAATTGCTAGTTAAAATAACTAGGAGGCTGGTTAAAATAACTAGAATGCTAGTTAAATCATCCAGAATTCTGGTTATTTTAACCAGAAAAAATAGTTAGGGTATATTTAACCAAAAATTCTAGTTAACTTAACTAGACATTTTTTGTGTGCTATTTCAATTAGTAAGTTTTTAACTTTTCACTAAAATTTTAGTCAAAAATGACTAACTAGTAAATTAGTGACCTACTTTTACTAATTCAGATTTAGAGAGGACATATTAGTACATTCGGTGGTCTTCTATAATATTATCTATTCTAAAAAGATGATTGAGTCGAAGTCGAAATATCGTAACGCCTATTCTGCTCTCCTGATTCGTCGTGTAAGTATCGATAGTGATTTTCAACAATCGATACTTGCCGAATCGTAAATTATACACGTGAATTTAATTTGAAATTTTGAATTTGCTTTCGTTAATAGTCATTTTGTCACGAGTGTAAACTTGAAATAAATTGAAAATCCTGGAATTTTAAGGGAATTTTATGGAATTTTTAAATATTTTATGGGAGATAATGGGATTTTAAATGTTATCATACAACTTTAAAGAATTTCAAGAAGTTCTTGAGAATTTTTAGAATTTTTCACGACATTGATCAGATTTTAATCGGCCTTCAAGGTACTTTTATGTCTTTTAGAATATGTATCTGAGATTTAAATAAGGAATTTAAAACTTTATAGGGAGTTTTATTGAGGAATTTCAAAAGCTTTTTATAATTTTTAAAAGATTTCGAAGGTTTTCGTCAAATTTTAGGGGTTTTCAAGAAATTTTTCGATTTCTAAAAGATATTGTGGAAACCATAATAATTGTGGTTTGATGGAGTTTTATGAGATTTCTAATAATTTACATAAAAGTATTTCGAGAGATTTTTCTGATTTTTAAAACATTATGTGAAATTTTAAATGCTCTCATGGAATTTGATAAAATTTCTAATGCTTTTAAGGGATTCTAAATGTGAAGGAATTTCAAGAAGTTTCTAGGCATTTTTAGAGATTTTCACTAATTTTAACATGAATTTTAAGAGATTAATGATTTTGAAGGTTTTTATGAGCACTTTTAACAATTTTTAAGTAATTTGTACAAAATTCAAGAGATTTTTAGGATAATAAAAAAGATTTTGTAAAATTTTATGGGATTTTAAGATATTTTGTGAAATTTTATGGAATTTTAAAAACTTTGTAAGAGTTTTATGATGTTTTAATGAATGTGAAATATTATCCTGAAATTTTAAGGAATGTTATGAGATTTCTAATAATTGTAATTCATTTCGAGAGATTTTTCTGATATTTAAATGAGTTTGTGAGAATTTTAAAGGATTTCATGAAATTTGATAAGATTTCTATGTACTATTTTTAAGGGATATAAAATTGTCATGGAATTTCAAAAGGTTTCTAGGAATTTTTAGACATTTTCATGAATTTTAAGCGATTTCGCAGGTTTTCAAAGGTTTCTTGCAATTTTTAGAGATTTTTACGAAGTTTATCATAGATTTTAAGAGATTAGAGAAGTATAATATAATAAATTATAGAATATTGAAAGAGAACGTAAATGCGCGCGCGAAGAGCGCGTTCGTTCTTGTTATTATATAAATTTTGATGAGTTATAACTCCAGAATGGAAGGTGCTCAATAGATTGAAAAGGCGGATGGGAAAAGTGTTTTTGAATATTTTATGCTTCATTTCCAATCCCAATTAAAAATAAATCAAACTTGAAATAAGATTAAAAATGGTCTTTCTTGCAGAAGAATCAAGCAATAAAGAGTCGTGGCTATTAATGAAGGCGAGGTTTACTTCGAGAGTAGAGGTCGGTAAAGTTCAGTTTATAAAAGCTGCGCCCAGATCACCGGGCGATTACGCTCAGCTTTAGGTTTAGAGGCCATTTGCGCCAGTAGCAGTGCCATGAACTGCCATGAAACATGATAAATTAATTGTTGCATGTACGTACTGAAGCTAAAAGAGAGATACTGATAATGGTAGGTAGTGTATAAGTATGAAGCCATCAAAAATACTGTTATAAAAAATCTCAACGTATCGAGGTGACTGTCGATGCATAAAACCGTGATTGAAAATTTTGTTTTATAGCACTCAATAAAATACTAACTGCAAGAAATCAATTCTAATAAAATAAATATATATATTTTGAATTTAATACAATATTTCTGTATTATGAAAGTTTTTCTAGCGGTTTTTTCTATTTTTTTTAATACTATTTTACCAAATCTTGGTTTTTAGAATACTATTACTGCAAAAGATTTTCTCAGTACCGTTTTTCGTAAGGGAATCGTAAATTCTTTCTCCATTTCTCGAGTGTGCTATTTACTTTTGTGTTGAGTGATATTTATGTGCAACTCTATATAATTTTAAAAGCATTGCTCTTAAAAACGCCGCGAAGAAAAATGCATTGAAAGCAAAAGTTCTGATTAACTTTTTATTTTTAGAGATGACGAAAAAAACTGTCTGATGTGTGTGAGGATTTCATTCCAGATTACATATTTTTTTTCTAAAAATAGGTCACTTTTCCTTGTCGTCAGTTGCACGAGTTGCAAAAGATTATTATTCCAAAATAATATGAAATAAAAAATGCTATTTCAATTGCAGGACTTTCCTTTAAGTGACTTTAGTTATTATGTACTACTTATATAAAATCATCGTTAGGTAACTCTGATGACAGAAAATGGGACAACTAGAAGATTTGTGAAAACGGAATGTGGCTTCGTTAGCGAGGACAAAGTGATGGCTTTCTGTGGACGCTGCTGGCAAGTTGAGTCAGAGTGAGGAAACAATGTTATCAGCCAATCAGAGAACGACCACAATTGCACCTTGATCTTACCTCTGGAAGACTTATTTTATCAAGTTCTCTCAAGACGAAGTCCAGAGAAAAAACAAGACTGGAAACAAATAAGAAAACTGGATGCTATATTACACTTTACCTCTCTAAACTTAATACTCTCTCTTCTACAAGAGTGAATGATGTTGAAGAAATACTTGAGGTCTTAAGACGGAAAATTATTTTAAATGTTCTCTGATTTAATTCTCAAATTATTAAATTAGGTACAATTTTTTTTGATTTCAAGTAATCTTTGCAAGAATGAAATCTTGACTTCGCTTCTGCAGATTATATACTTATATATATTATTGTATACTGTATATCCAGAGAATGGTTTTCAAACTCACACTCTTGCTGGTGTTATTTTGTTGTTCACTCGAGAGATATGAAAGAGCAGGAGATTTGTTAGCTATATGACGGAGACAAAAGACCTTTCATCGCATCCAGACATCTACTCGAGGTGCGACCCAGTTTCCGCATCAGGATCCATCCTGCGACATGTACCACTCGTCAGCTCTCAGAGTCAGTACGTGGCAGGACTTCACAGCTTCTGTCGAGTGTATTCTAACTCAAATCGAAACTAACTCACTCTTGCCACCAGTTTTATCAACAATCCACTCAGATGATCATTTATTAATTTATCTTAATGAGTATAATTCTTCAGCGTCATATGGCTGAGAATGAAAAACCTCTCCGCCCCCAAAAAGCTCTCCACATATCCCAAAAAACATATATATGAACTACCTTTAAGATAAACTTGGTGTGGCAGTTGACTGAGGGTGAAAATCTAGGAAGATGACAACCCTTAGCTGACTTCATTTACCCCGGGTTTATTGGATTTTTTCTAGAGCCGGCATTTCTTTAAAAATTTGTTTTCTTCTTATATTTACATATATTAAAGTTATTCTATATTTTCTACCTGCATATTTTTTATACTTTTTAGTACTGATTTACTGATTTCTCTCAAAGATAAAATCTCTTTATTTATGCATAAATAAAGAGATTTTATCGTCAGCATGTTTTAATGTGGTGCTTGGTCTCAAAAATTGTGTTTATTTTAAAGAATGGTCGGACGATTAAGGGATGTGTGGGTGAGGGGGAGCCGTTGGACACAATGTTTGTTTTTGCAACCACTCCAACGGGACCACGGAATTTCCGGTATAAATCATGAAAAAGTTCTAGTTCACCCCAGGCTGCGCTCCAATGCATTCGTGGTGCGAACTCGTCTGTGATATCGCTTTTTTCACAGCGACAATAGAAGAAGTTTGTATCATAGATATAAACATTTAATCGGTTCCGTTTCACCTGGTGAACTGAAAACATACTTTATAAGGGCAAAATGAGAAATAGCGGTACCATAATCAGATTCCGTAAGCTGAATTTTTAAAATATTTTTTCCGGTGTGAAAAAAATATACATATGTGTAGAATCCATTATTTATCTTTGATGTGATGACAAAAAGTCAAAGCTGTTTACAACCCTTGGAATATAAACGAGACTTCATACAACAAAACCAACAACTACCTACCTACCTTCATTTCTCTTCGTAAAGTTGAGTTAAGCAAGGGCTCCTACAGAAACCTTATCAATGTTTTACTTTGATGTTTTGTTTGTACAATATTAATACATATCTTCTGCGAACTATAGATTATTTCGAATTATTTCTATTTTTTATTATATCTATATATTTCAAGGATAAAATCTTGGATACTGATTTGTTTTTCATATATGAAAAAAAGCTTATAAGCTTTTAAAAACTTTGAATTCATTGTCATGGAAATTGGAATCTTTATTCTGTTGGAAAATGTTTCAATCTGGTGGAATCTTCTTGTTGTTATATGAACTCGGAACATTCAGTTCCGAGTTACTGAATGTTCCTGGGAAGAAACGTCGTTGGCGGTCGCCTCAGGTTAGCCGTTCTGTCACGAGACAGGAATTCCCACGAGACATGTAGGGCAGTGGTTGTAGGTGTAGCTTTATGGTTCATGCGGAATATAGATTACTTTCTACCTTCCTTGAAATTACGGTACTTCGAGGTAAATGACATTTAGAAAATTGTTTCTCTTAAAAAAAGAGCGTACTAGCAATTTTATCAGGGAATTGCAACTGTATCTTTGTATACTTCTACTTGAGAGCTACAACTTGTCTAATCTCTTGAAATTCATGTTAAACTTAAGTGAAAATCTCTAAAAATTTCTAGAAAACTTTTGAAATTCCATGAAATCCTTTAAAATTCTCACAAAATCATTTAAATATTAGAAAAATCTCTCGAAATCACTTAAAATTATTAGAAATCCGATAAAATTCCTTAAAATTTCAGGATAATATTTCAAATTCCTTAAAACCTCAGAAAACTCTTATAAAGCTTTTAAAATCCTTTACAATTTCACGAAATATCCTAAAATCCTATACAATTCCACTAAATCGTTTTAATATCCTAAAAATCTCTTGAATTTCGTACAAATCACTTAAAAATTGTTAAAATTGTTAAAAATGTTAAAAATTAATTAAGAATATTAGAAATTTGAAAAAACCTTTTGAAATCACTTAATATTTCACGAAAACCTTAGAAATCGCTGAAATTTGTTGAAATCTTTTAAAATTTCCCATAATATCTTGAAATCCCATGAAATTTTACGAAATCTTTTTAAATTCCTAAAAAATCTTTTGAATCTCGTAAAAATCACTTGACAATTGTCAAAATCTCTTAAAATTCCTAGAAATATTTTTTGAATCCTAAAAAAATGGTTGGAATCATAAAAGTCACTTCAAAATCGTAAAATTCTCTTAAAATTCTTCAAATCTCTTAAAATTGCATGAATATCTTTAAAATTTCCCATAATATCCTGAAATCCCCTAAAATAGTTCAAATTCCTTAAAACCTCATAAAACTCTTACAAAGCTTTTAAAATCCCTTAAAATTTCACGAAATATCCTAAAACCTCATACAATTCTACAAAATCTTTTTAATGTCCTAAAAATATCTCAAATTCTTCGACAACATTTAAAATCTCATTATCTCCCATAAAGTCTCGACTTCCCCTATAGTAAAGAAGTCGAAACCAATAGTAAAAAAATTCCTTTCCTCAAATTTCACATCAATTGCGCATGCGTCACATCAAATACAAATACAGCCAATCAGATGCCGGTCGCAACGCATGTGCAGTAGTTATCAAGTGTTAATTGTGAAATATTCTGTTTACTATTGGGAACGAAATGTCTTTATTACTATTTGGAACATGTTACTATTGGGAACATTACTATTGAGGAAGTTGAGTGTAGGTAAATTGAGACTTGCAGTAAAATAGATTTTTTGAAAAATTCGATACTGAATTCTTCCAATTGAAAATGTCATTATCAGTGAAAGTAAAACATCACAATAATTCCATCCGGCAGATAAAGTGCGCTAATTTACGTCTTTTTCACTGCGACTGTCGATCGTTACCGCAATAAAAGAGTAGGCGGTGCCGGTGGTCAATTATCGACACATTTTAGTTGAAAGGAATGCAGTCCTGAACGATTACTGAGTTGGTTCATTGTTGGCTCTTTCAAGAGCGTTATTGGCTGTTATCGAACTTTAGCTCAAAATCACTCCCTTTTACGCTCGACAAATTTCTCATTTTTCCTTTCTGAAATCAGCAGTATCTCGAGCATGCTGTTCAAGGTACAAAAGGGGGATCTCATTACAGGCGTTTTCCCTGAAAAATGATAGGTAGTCCTTAACGATGTTGGAACCCTATTCCTTTCTTTTTTTTTTTATCTGAGAAGACAAGTAACGTTTTCCAATTACCCGAGAAGATACCTCATTATAATGCGATAAGCACTCTCTCGAAACTCGTCGATTTCCAATGGTGCCAAGAAGGTTGGGGAAAACAAAGAACAAGATAGCGGAGAAGAGGATAGCAGGGTGGGAAAGGGATAAACGAATCGAAGCGATCAGGAGCACATTTAAGTCATTAGCCACCCCTAAGCTGTCTGCTCGAAGTCGTTCATGCTCGTGCACCGGAAGATCATATTTTAGGGAATTACAGAAAACCATTTAGTGAAACTTGAAACGATATTATGTCAGTAAAATGGATGATCCTCCTTTATTCTATTGGGAATAATGCGCAAAGACAAATTTTTGAATTTATAGTATATCTGAACTTACAGTTGAATTATAAACCGATTTTTATAAAAGTCCTGAAGAGATCTTAATGGGATTACTCATAAAGTTCCACTAATCTAATTGAAAAGGACGTTTAGAAAAGATAGTGGGAAAAGGTGAAGAAAAGAATTCGGAAATGGGTTTAAAAAGGGATTTGGAAAGAAAGATCTGAGTTTGGTAGCTTGTATAGTTGAAAATTATATTGGATTGAAGTTTCAGACGAAGTTTTTTTATTTTTTTATTTTTTATATTTATTAGATTCAGAATATCAATAAGATTTTTAAAAAACATTTTTTACTTTTATTTATTTAGGAGCAGAAATTTACCTGAAGCTGCCCGGGATTTTACAGGAATTTCAAGGAATTTTAAAGGATTTTAAGGGATTTCATGGAGATTTTAGTGATTTAGGAATTTCATTTTATTTTAAGGAACTTGAAATATTTTTAAATTACTAGAACTTTCATGGAGTTGATTAAAATCTCTTAAAATATCTTTTAATCTCATGAAATCCCTTGAAAGCTCTTAAAAGTCCTTAAAATTACTTATTGTCAAATAAAACATTGTTAAATCCCTTAAAATTACTTAAAATCCCAAGAAATATTGTGAAATACTTTAAAATTTTATAAAATCCTTTAAATTCCTGAAAATCACATTAAATTTCATAAGATCCAAAATATTTCTGGAACTCCCAATAAAAAAATCCTTTCAATCCCGAAAAAGTCCTTAAAATCATTAAAAATATTTTGTAATCGTTTAAAGTCTCTTTAAAATTAAATTCTCTTTTAAATCATTAAAATTCCTTTAAATTCTAAGAAATCTCTTAAAAGCCGGGAAAACTCTCCAGTAAATAAATAAAAATTGCCGTCAGCCCAATGAAAATTATAAAGAATACGAGAGCATATTATTTTTCAAGGTAATTTTCTAAGAATGCATCAATTGAAAGTAAATAATGATTATTAACGTATCATTACAGAGTTGAGAATAGAAAATGAGTCTGTGGTTGTTGGTGTTTAATGTTACTTTGGTAAATTAGCTTGACAGCGATGTGGTTTTTGTAATTACGAATCGTCAACCCGCAAAGTGGTCTCAACTAGAGCTCTAACTAGGGCCTATGTGGAATTATCGTATTGGTTAATTTTCTAAATCTCATTTGATGTAATACAACCTTTTAGCTAATAATTGTATATTTTCGATATCTCTACTCTTCAAAATAAAAAGCCTTTGAATATAATATATTTATAGTTCGTGAATAAAGTATTCCTAAATCATGAAAGTTTGGATGATTACCTATACATTGAAATGTTAAACCATCTCTATCTAAGCGTAAATCGATTACAGTTTCAGACGTTTTCGAACCGTGGTGGGTCTTCGGCTTTTGCATATCTCTCGTTTCCAGTCCGTCTGCATTCTAACGAAATGTCCTTTCTCTTCATGATTCGAGCTGCCGATTCTGGTTGAAACTATAAGGCTTGACTTAACTTACAGACGAGAACTAGCACTGGAACTAGGACTAGCTCTAGAACCAGGACTAGCTCTTAGCAACATCATATCAATGTACCTTTTCGATACGGGTCAAGTGCAACTTGCAGGAAACTTGCGCTGAACCGCTACTATCCTGGGTATGCAGCTTCATGAATGCAAATATCCCTTAGTTCCGACCTGGTACCACGTTAATGTAGTCTAATGCCGGAAACTCTGAGCACACAATTATAATGTGGGTTGTGGTTCACGTATACATGAATATACCCACGTATCCTGACTAACTGTTTGTATTCGTTCAAACCAACCAAGTAATGAGTTAAGCCCATATAACCGCAAGTTGAGTTTATGTTAGAAGAACCAACATCGTAGCTTTCAATCTGAGCATTTTTCTCACATATTTTCGATGCGCCACCTCGTTTTAATGAGTAAACATTGCCCAAAGCTCATCTCTCTTTTTTGCCTAACTGTCGAGTTTGCTCTCACGTTTTCAAAATTCCAGTTCTCTTCCTCTTCCTGGTTTTGCAGTCACATCATTTCTGAAGCCCATTTTGAATTTGAAAGTGAAAGTGTCTAATTAGAACCCGCATGCGATAAAATATGTTTTGAAGTTTTGGATTTATAAAGTTCAGTGTATGCGTCACGCACGTTTCTAGTAGAAGAGTAAATATTAGCAATTATATTCACATAAATGTCTGTCAAAGCCTCGCGTAATTTGATTTTAATTAAGGGGTAGTAACATATCAAAATAGGGTATAGGTGTAAAATCTGTGGTCTAATTAATTCTTTCCAAAGAAAATGGAGTTCTAACGAACGTATAATTATAATCATGATGGAGCATAACAGAAATTTTCCGCTTATTGGTTGTCAGGGAAACTCAATTTCAATTATTCGCAGGTATTAGGGGTGGTTTCAAATATAAAGTGTGTAATAGTGCAGCTGACAGGTATATTTTACCGCAACCGGATATTGATTTACTCAGAAATTGAAATTAATCTCACACGAAGTAATCTTAACTAAACAAAACAATTTTCCTCATTTATGGGTATCGTGTTATTAGCAAATTTGAGGGGCGTTTTGATATGACCGTAATTGGTATTCATGTTCATAGAGTTTGATATACAGAGAACATGCAGGCTTGAATGAGGTCATTCGCAATTCCTCCTATAAGTAATTAATTAATAATAATCAACATACTTGTATAATCAATAACTTATTTGAATAAACTAACAACTCGCTTGCTTCTAGAAGTGCTACAATGTTAGAAATAATAATATAATTATATAATTTGATTGACAGTATCACGAACCAACCAAAGTGATTGATTGAACTTCACAGTAGACACTCGTTGCTTTGTTGTCACCAAGAAAAGACGTTGAAAAGACCGAGTTTCATTGAATAAATTCTTTGAAGTTGCGAGACTTTTCAGCTTCCTTTATCAAACATTTTGTACGATTCACAAAGACACAATGGATCATAACTAGCTAGCCAATTAAATTCACATTGATGGTCTATATTATTGAAGAAAAGCATGAATAAAAAATTTTAAAAGGACTGATCAATTTATTAAATGAAATTGTACTCGAAGGGACAATTATTAGAGAAGATGAGAGTTGTATAATTTTCAGAAATTAATATACCTGCAATCGATTCGCTAAAGCCTTCCAGACAATTTCATGTGCCATGTATCGTCGTATCATTGCAATTGGATTTACATCGGTTGTTAAAAGCAGCTTACATGCGATAGGCGGTTCATCGATAATAGATCCTTAGTACTTACCCCTTCACTTAATCAACTGACCTATTCATGCCTTTTGTTAGATCTTTTTTTATTCCTAGTCTCTAGGATCTCGCTAGATTTTAATTTTAATTATCATATGGGTAGAATTACAATCTCAGATCAGAATTACAATATGAGTAGCATAAAATTATTAATGACAGGCATTTCGAAAGCACGAACAACAGTCGACTTTGATAATTACTAGGTGAAGGGCCTCTCACTTCGTCACCTTTTCCTGGCGGCAAACTTCCTAAAACAGAAGTAATTGGGTTTTGGAAGTAGTTTGCCAAGGACTTTAGGTAGCCTACTTGAGAGCTACTCTAAATCTCTCACCCTCCGACTCACTAGCTGAAATGCTCAACCTCACCCTCTGCATCTTATTCTTGATCTCTCTTAGCTTCTTGAGTTAGTTTGATCTCACATTAATGTATGCCTTACTACTCGTTGGCGATGTAGATCAACCGCAGTATCGACCCAAGAAGTTGAGTTTGAGAGATATGCTGACAAAACAGAAGCCGCGGTCGTTTTGCACTGTTTCGCATGTCCGATGATGCAGATCTTCTCACCCAAAAACAGAGAGAAATAGAGCTATTTCTATTTTTTGTTAATTATTTTGGAAATTGATTTTTGACTAATATGAACTATGTGGAATATCAGATACCCACTGAGAAAAATGTTTGATGCGGACAACAATAAGTTTTGTTACTATAGAAGCAAGAAAGATTTTTGGTTGTGCCAACCAAATTTTTGTTGAACCAACCAAAGTTTTGTTAATTCAACTAAAACTGAGATTTTGTTGGTTCAAATGAATTTTCTTGGTTCAACAAAAAGTTTTGTTGTCCGCACCAAACATTTTTCTCAGTGCAGATATACTCGGGACATATCCTTATTTTATAGATCCATTGAAATTCTAGGCCAAAAATCGTCGTGTTTTACATTCTTGATCTTACGAGTTAGGAGAGCAATTTCAACTCTTAACGAAACCGGCAACATTTCATCCTTGTCGTTGTCGTATACCTAATTTCTAGAATTTCGTTGTGTGTACTAATTTCACCAAGCCTTACGAAGTTCTTCCAAATTCGGTTACATTTAGACACTTGCTCTTGTAGAGCGTACTTGTCATTCCGAAGGAATCGTCAGTGAAATTAAAGGAGAGAGTATAAAGTAGTTTCACGAATTCAATAAAGCTATGTTGAAAAGCTGGGTAACGAGTAGTCTGCAAACTAACTCTAACGTTTTTGAAATTCAAGTTGCGGAATTCGGTGCGGTAAGAGAATATGCCAGGTTAGTGGAACGATACGTAAATATGATGAAAAACCTGCAAAACCTGATGATTTTGCACTACTGAATCTACTGTTATAGAAATCTATAGAAGTTTAAACGATTTCTGAAAAATGTTAAGGACTTGTTTCTTGAATACATGGAAAAAAGAAAATAGCTGAATTTACCATTTAAAACAGTCAACGTGCACTCTAAACGCATTTTCCCTGGAATTTAGTAAGTTTTACTATTTTAAATTGTAACTCTTACAATGAAAAAGCAGGGTTTGCAATTTTCTTAGCAAAAATTATCATTTGAAATAGTAAAACTTAATCAATTCCAAGAAAAATGAGTTCAGAGCGCAAGTTGACTATTTTAAATGGTAAATGTCTGGTACGGACAACAAAACTTTTGGTTGCTATAGAAACAACAAAAATTGTTTGGTTGTGCCAACCAAATCTTGGTTCTTTCAACAAAATTTTTGTTGAACCAACCAAAGTTTTATTAATTCATGATTGAAAAGTTCTGAACGTTCAAATGAACGAATTTTTGTATTGATTGTATCTGTAACTATAAAAAGTTTTTAAATATTGATTCATTTACATTGAAAATAATAAAGAATTAAATAAACTTGTAATCCTAATTGTTATTTTTAGTTGGTACAATATTTCTGGATAAAATATAATTTGACAAAAATATTTCGTTCATTTGAACGTTCGAAACTTTATTCACATGTTAATTCAACCAAATCTCAGTCAGTCTCAGTTTTGGTTGAATTATCAAAACTTTGGTTGGTTCAACAAATGTTTTGTTGAAAGAACCAAGATTTGGTTGGCACAATCAAACAATTTTAATTGTTTCTATAGCCACCAAAACGGTTTTGTTGTCCGTACCGGACATTTTTCTCAGTGCGAGCTTTGATGTATTTAAATCTTGTTTTCCTGAAAACTCAAGGTGAAAACCCCATATATTCGCCATGATCAGAAAGTTCGTCTATTTCCACTTACAACATCCATGGAAAGACCTTTTTGCTGTTAAATCCGTTGCCGCTGCTTTAGACCTGGAATAGATGGAAAGGGCAAAGCGATCCGAAATCTCGGAATACCGAGCGATCCACAGAATCATCAGAGTGAAATTTTCGGATCACTTCAGCGGAGGCTTACAAATTACGCTCATACCGAAGTGTCCGAGTTTGTTGGGCCTTTAGATAAACTGAAGAGTAACTTCCTATACAGGTACCATCACTTCTGCAACTGCAGAGTAGATCCTTCCAACTTCCGGGACACTTATAATTGGTTTCCCTAAATCGGGAAAGTGAGGTCAGCGGCTCTTCAAGGCTTGTAAATGTCAGTAATGGTGGTCAGCTCGCACAACTTTATAGAAATGTTACAACATGTTCTGAAACAGATTCAGATATCGGCAATGTTCGACTGATATAATATTTGCCTATTGTTTCGAAGTTGAAGATCGGAAGTTTCAAGTGATCGTCAATGTTACCCAATTGATAACAATATCATTTCTACAAAATGCATGTTAAATCATTTCAAACAAATCGGGGTGACCAAGAGCTTAGTTTAATGGCAGAGAGGTTTATCGCCGACAATAACTTCATTGGCAATAAGCAGCAATCAATGCGAATTTTGTGATCGGTAGTTGAATAAATCGTAGAATATACGTTTATTTCATCGTAAATAATGAAAATTCATGGGAACTCGACTCATCATCGCAGCTGTCATAAACATATGCGATTCGAAATAAATGTATGATCCTAAAAAGCGAAAACTTTGTGACTCTCGTCAGTTCTCCTTCTACTAAATATATCACTATAAATCTGTGCATTGAATGCAAACATAGAATCGAGGAGAAATATTAAAATTTATGATTATCTCTGATCGAGTGAGTAGCATTCAAGCGGCTGATAGAAAAAAGTGGGATAAAAATTCTTCAACGTAAAAATTGAGTAAAATGAATTCTCGGAGTAAAACCGGAACAAGAAGAACCAATCAGAGGTTGTACTGGAGTTTCGTTTTTGCTCGGAGAATTCAGAACTGCATTATTTTTATCCACTTTGTACTTTCAGTCGCGTTCATGTAATATATGAGTAAAAAGGATCAGTTTGTCTGCCTCCAGCCAGATATTACTACTGAAAATAGAACCGACCCCTAGAAAATAGAATCCTTTTAATAAAAAGATCTTTCCTATTCTAACAAGATGATTGAGTCGAAGTCGAAATATCGTAACGCCTATTCCGCACTCCTGATTCGTCGTGTAAGTATCGATAGTGATTTTTGATAATCGATACTTGCCGAATCGTAAATTATACACATGAATTTAATTTGAAATTTTGAATTTGCTTTCGTTAATAATCATTTTGTCACGAGTCTAAACTTGAAATACATTGAAAATCTAGGAATTTTAAGGGAATTTTATGGAATTTTTAAAGATTTTATGGGATTTTAAATGTTATCATACAATTTTAAAGAATTTCAAGAAGTTCTTGGGAATTTTTAGAATTTTTGACGACTTTGATCAGATTTTAATCGGATTTCAAGATACTTTTATGTCTTTTAGATTATGTATCTGGGATTTAAATAAGGAATTTAAAACTTTATAGGGAGCTTTATTGAGGAATTTCAAAAGCTTGTTATGATTTTTAAAAGATTTCGAAGGTTTTCGTCAAATTTTAAGGGTTTTTAAGAAATATTTCGATTTTTAAAAAATTTTGTGTAATTTTTATTGGTTTGATGGAGTTTTATGAGATTTCTAATAATTTACATAAAAGAATTTCCAGAGATTGTTTTTATTGTTAAAACATTTTGTGAAATTTTAAAGTACTTCATGGAATTTGATAAAATGTCTAATGATTTTAGGGGATTCTAAACGTGAAGGAATTTCAAGAGGTTTCTAGGCATTTTTAGAGATTTTCACTAATTTTAACATGAATTTCAAGAGATTAATGATTTTGAAGGTTTTTATGTGCATTTTTAACGATTTTTAAGTAATTTGTACGAAATTCAAGAGATTTTTAGGATATTAAAACGATTTTGTAAAATTGTATGGGATTTTAGGATATTTTGTGAAATTTTAAGTAATTTTAAAAGCTTTGTAAGAGTTTTATGAGGTTTTAAGGAATTTGAAATACACAGAAAAAACAAGGACTGAAAGTGTTTACAGCTGAAATCAGTTTTTAGGCTGAATTTCAGTCTTAAGTCAGTTTTTAGTCTTGTTTTAAGACTAAGAAAACTAGAAACAAGACTTCTTAGTCTAAAAACTGACTTATGACTGAAATTCAGCCTAAAAACTGATTTCAGCTGTAAACACTTTCAGTCCTTGTTTTTTCTGTGTATTATCCTGGAATTTTAAGGAATTTTATCGGATTTCTAATAATTTTAAGTGATTTCGAGAGATTTTTCTGATATTTAAATGAGTTTGAGAATTTTAAAGGATTTCATGGAATTTGATAAAAACTCTATGTAATATTTTTAAGGGATATAAAATTGTCATGGAATTCCAAAAGGTTTCTAGGAATTTTTAGACATTCTCATGAATTTTAAGTGATTTCGCAGGTTTTCAAATGTTTCTTGCAATTTTTAGAGCTTTTTACGAAGTTTATCATAGATTTTAAGAGATTAGAGAAATATAATATAATAAATTATAGAACATTGAAAGAGAATGTAAATGCGCGCGCGAAACGCGCATTCGTTCTTGTTTTAAATAAAAATGACCATAATATTATATAATTTTGTCTAAACAGATGAGAAAGCACTTCATTAGAAAATTCTGATAAACACAGGATCCGTCTTTCAGAGGAAAGACACGTTTGCAAAGATACTAAACCCTGAGGGAACCATAAATCTCACGACCTTTGACTTAGAGCCTGCACAGCGATTACCGTTGCGGGATTTGAAAAAGTTGAGTAAGGTCACTCACTAAATCTTGCAGAACTTGAAACTGTGAAGAAAATATGCATTAAATGTTATATTTATTGGTAAAATTTGTTGAACTACTTGTAGTTATTTCAAGTTAATGTGTCCAGACAATAGAAATGTATTTCATTGAATATCCGCTCGTTCGGTTTCCAACAGAGTGTTTCCTTGGGCGTTAATTCGTTTCACTCAGTTTCCTTTGAATTCAGCAGCTATAAACCACCGTTACCGCGGACAATTACACTAATGAGGGAATTAGGGACAGTCGCAGTGCCCCTTCCTTCCTTTTGAATCCTTTTCTCTCTCCCGAATTACGGAGTTTTAATGAATTACAAAACAAAGTTGGTGATATTGAAAAGTTGCTCTTGGGCTTTGCTTGTTCCTTCTATCGCGACATTTCACCCTCGTTAGATGTTGGATTCTCTTTTAGGAAATTCAAGTAGAATCAGTCGAGAATCAGAATCAGAATCAGAATCAGAATTAAAATCGATTTATATACAGATTTGGAAGGCAAATTGATAACAATTATATTTGTATTAGATTTTGTTGCATACTGAAGTACTTTTCTTTTCAGAGTTTGGACAAAGGATGAAAAGTTATCTTCCAATTACACGGATGTGAATTTTTGCTTACGACTATTAACGGAGGATATTTAATAATAATTGGTAATTAAGCAGGGACATTTGGCACAAAGTCTCGAAGGACGATGCCACTGTTCACGTTTAATTAAACACAGCTGTTTTGACACCGAAACAGATAGTTCCTGTGGTATCCAATTCGAAGGCAGTTGATTTAACTGAAACATCTGCCGCCTGTGCATAATAAACTGCAGTACGTATATGTCGTCGCCGGGTATGTATTCACATTTAATATACATCTAGATTTTTTAATTTGATGTTTGCGATAAAATGTACTAAATGTTTTTTTACTCATTCTAGCTTCGATTCCAGTTCTATTCTTTCATTGCGTTTTTTTTTTTTTTTGGCAGAACTTCAATAAATTTTCAAGGACTGGGAAATGATATCAAAGTATCACAATTTGTCAAATTGAAGTAGCCTAACTGAAATTGAAAGGAGTGCGCAAAGTACCGAGAAAAAGAGAGCCAGTTCGTTAGAGTGAAGAGTATGTTTTAAATCTTCAAGCAAATTCTCTTAAGTCTGCCTCCCGTTTTAACCCCCGGGACTCGAGTGCGTCTGAAGCACCGCCTGATTAAAAACCTGGAGCCAAATTAAATACAGAAATTTCAGCTTGAGATATTTGATCAGGAGAAAAGTGGGGAATAAAGATTCTTGGAAGAATTAGCCGCTCGGATCGAGGCTCGGATCCTGTGGAACCAAAATTGGAAAAAGGTTGTTAAATATCTTTTTGAAAACTTATTTCCCTTTCCCCCTTTATCCCCCTTTTTGAAAAAACCAAACACAAGGTGTCTGTAACTTACTCTCTAAAACTGATTCAGTCAAATGCCACTGATTTTCAGCGACTTTTCGCTGATTAAAATCGTGAAAAAAAGTCACTGCAAATCAGTGGAATTTGACTGGTAATCAGTCACATTTCACTGATTCAAGTTTAGAGAGTAATAATCTACAAATTTTTACTGTATGTGGTCATAAAAAAGAAACTATGTGTGCAATGTGCACTGAACTCTGGAAAATTGCTTCATGGTCAATTCGTTGTAGAATTTCCTAATGCAGACCTGAATACGTAATGTCAAGAAATATGTCGTAGTTATGCCGTTATTCCTATGACAAAGAACGTCACGTTTTATTCAAATTCGTACAATTTTTGAAGAAACATGTGTTCATTGGATAATAGCGGGTACTTAACTTAAAAAAAAATAAGGAAAATATATATTTAAAAAGTAATATGAATCAACTTTTTGAAAAATCGAGAAAGCTTCTAAATCCTCAAGAAAATATAATTTTTTTTCTTTTACTTGAACTCCTTCTTACATCGATTCTTTGTCTATGTCAGATAATCTTCTAAATAAATAAAATAAATTTGTAAATATATAAGAAAGAAAGCGACTTCTTTCTGTTGGATCATTGATCCCAGTTCATGTATTGTTGTTGCTAATCGAGTTATGGATGAAAGGTACTGTGCAGGTTTAGCTTCGTCAACGATATTCGACGAATTCGTTATTATAGAAACTGGCGATCGGCCATCGATCGATCGATGGTCTTGATCTTTACGAGGAGCAACTCGGCCGTCCGATTTTATCAACGTTGGGCGTCGAATTTACTACTCGAGCAGATAAACTACCGTGCCTGAGTGGCTTTGGGGGTATTCCAGTTGAGAAGAGGGATGCTGATCACGCAGCTTCCGAAGCAGTCCGGGATGGCCTATAAACGTTGGCCAAGGTTCGTGCTCAAAATTAGGGGAATATTTTATCGTGAGATCTTCTTGCACGGCTGGCATCCGGAACAACGTACCATTCGCTCCTCGTCTTGGACGTTATTTCTCTCAAAGGAAAGTATCAAGTGTTTGAAACACTTGATACTTGGGTAGAAGTCGTTTTCGAGTTTCCACTTTAGCATTATGTACAAAAATACGTTTTAAAAAAGGAACAGAGAAGGTAAAGCAGGTTCTATTGAATTCAGCCTAATTATTATTATTGCTATTCTTCTTCTTCTTCTTCTTCTTATTATTATTATTATTATTATTATTATTATTATTATTATTATTATTATTATTATTATTATTATTACAAGAACAAAAGCGCGCTCCACGCGCGCATTTCTGTTCTTTTTCAATATTATATAATTTATTATATTTTATTTCTCTAATCTCTTAAAATTCCTAGAAACCTTTTGAAATTCCATGACACACTTTAAAATCTCTTTATATATTTTATGTCGCTTAAAAATATTACATAGAAATCTTATCAAATTCCATGAAATCCTTTAAAATTCTCACAAAATCATTAAAATATCAGAAAAATCTCTCGAAATCACTTTAAATTATTAGAAATCTGATAAAATTCCTTAAAACCTCATAAAACTCTTACAAAGTTTTTAAAATCCCTTAAAATTTCACGAAATATTCTAAAATCCCATATAATTCTACAAAATCGTTTTAATATCCTAAAAATCTCTTGAATTTCGTAAAAATCATTTAAAAATCATGAAAAATGCACACAAAAACCTACAAAATCATTTAATCTCTTGAAATACATGTTAAGATTAGTGAAAATCTCTAAAAATTTCTAGCAAACTCTGAAAATTTCTCAATTAACTCTTAAAATTTCTTAAAATCATTAAAGATATCATCAAATTCCATGAAATCCTTAAAACAAAATATTATGTACTAAATATTTTAAAAATCATAAAAAGCTTTTGAAATTTCTCAATAAAATTCTACGATAACATTTAAAATCCCATTATCTCCCATGAAATCTTAAAAAAATTCCATAAAAATCCTATTCTTTTCAATGTATTTCGAGTTTAGACTCGTGACAAAATGATTATTAACGAAACCAAATTCAAAATTTGAAATTGAATTTACGCCGATTTTGCAGTTCGGCAAGTATCGATTGTTGAAAATAAATCACTATTGATACTTACAGGACGAATCAGAAGTACGGAAGAGGCGTTACGATATTTCGACTTGGACTCAATCATTTTTTTAGAATAGATTATAATCATTATTATTATAATTAACTCTCTTATTAGCTCGATGTAGCAAATCTTCTTCGGATTATTTTCAAAGCCTCGGTTAACAAAAATTCCGTTGATATATTGTGCTGACGAGTTGGCTCAATAATTTAGAGGAGAAAAAAGAGGGAATTTGGGCTTCACTGACTTCGTAAGACCCTCCGTTATTTCGGCGTTAATTACACACGATCATTTCCCCTGGAGAAGTAACTTTAAGTCTGTAGGTTCTAGACAGCTCAGCAGTGCTCTTTAGCGCGATTCGAGGCTGATGTAATCCGGATCCGTAAATCGGGATTAAACTTGGCGCCACTTCCGGAACCGGTACACCACCTTTGGAGGAATGGGGTAGAGTGTAAATGCTTGTGTTGTTCAGCTTCTAGATAGAATGTGTGAGCCTCTAACACCCCATAACTTGTTACAAAAACAAATAACATGGTTACAGTATTTTTCCAAGCGAAGCATTACTTTTACCGAGATGTTTGTACAAGAGTAGAAAACATGAACTGGATGTAGGTGCTTTTTATTTTATACGGGAGAGAAAATCAAAAAATTATTTTACATCAAGTAAAATATCTTAGCGAATTACTAAACCGGTAGTAGAAACTTCGCCAGGCTGCATTTCCTGTAGAATATCTCTGGTTCTATAATTTCATCCTCCAGAGAAGAGTGGAATGAACAAGTTCAGTGAATTGTTCGCGTTCCGCTCTTTCGCTTGCATAAATCGGGAATAAATTAAACATAAATTGCACATCAAGTGTCACGTCATTTCTATTACCAAGGTCGTAGAATTTCACTCCTTTTGCTTTTCGTGTATTACAGGTTCTTAGTTATATATACATCATTCAAGATCGTTTGGCATTCTACATTTCTCAGGAAACTAAACGAGGTCGACAATTTGATACCATCAGGGGTTGAGTTCTCTCGACACATCGAAATAATTGCAAGCTTGAGACGTTAATAGTCGATTCCGGTGTACCCATAAAACATGCTTAATGCCAGTTATTTGCGAAACGAAGCACATGCTAACATTGTATCGGATGTGCGTGGATGGAAGATTATTTGTATCACAAATCATGTAATTATTGATTTATCCTCTGCTCACGAACCGAACTTTGGCCTCTTCACTGATTTACAACTTCTCCATTCCCAATCAAATCCAAAAATCCTGGTCCGGTTGTAAAGGCGGATAAAGTTCAAACTGCCTCAATTTGCGATAGTGCGCGATTCCTCGTACAAAAAACTCGTTTGGCAAGTGCAGAAATAGCGAGATGCATTGAAAAACGAGAATCAATCAGATGAAACACTATTCATCCTTCAATAACTTCACAACTCATCTCGCGCCTGACTTTTTGTTCGAAAACAAACATACTACACATTTGCTTGTCTGAAATTGAAATTGTGACTGTCTACGTTGAAATTATTACATTTTTAAGCGTTTTATTCCTAAGCTATGCACAAATTGAGCGTATGGTTAAAACCACGAAGAAGAAATACAACGTCTATAAAAAGTTTTATTCTACGCGTAGTAGATTTTAAAGTAGCTAATTATTTTTCATAGCATAGCGCGTTCAAAAGTTAGATTCGGGAAATATTGTGCTGGAAAAAATTTATACGCTTTTCAATATTCATAGCGTGGAAGTTAGAAGTTAAGAAAAGAGAAATAAGACACGTGTCCATTAGCATCGAGTAATTAATCCCTAGAAAGTAATTAAAGTTTTCTCTAGCAAATTTTCCGTCCTAGTTTCGTTTCAGCCTTGAGGTGCAACGCGTTTTTCATCGCGTCAACCCACTCATCATCCCCACCTTGTCTGAAAACTTACGGTTTAGTCGATCCAGCGATGGTTCATTTGAAGCGTGGATTTTTTTCACCACAAGCATTAATATTCTTTATGTCTGACTCAAATCACTTATACTACTTCAAATTCATTGTCTGACATTTATGTTCTATAATTTATTGGTTTATTTTATTTCTCTAATCTCTTAAAATCCATGATAAACTTTGTAGAAATCTCTAAAAATTGCAAGAAACCTTTGAAAACCTGCGAAATCGCTTAAAATTCACGAAAATCTCTAAAAATTCCTAGAAACCTTTTGGAATTCCATGAAAATTTTATATCCCTTAAAAATAGTACATAGAAATCTTATCAAATTTCATGAAATTCCTTAAAATTCTCACAAACACATTTAAATATCAGAAAATCTCTCGAAATGAATTACCATTATTAGAAATCTCATAAAATTCCTTAAGATTTCAGGATAATATTTCAAATTCATTAAAACATCATAAAACTCTTACAAAGTTTTTAAAATTTCATAAAATTTCACAAAATATCTTAAAATCCCATAAAATTTTACAAAATCTTTCTTATTATCCTAAAAATCTCTTGAATTTTGTACAAATTACTTAAAAATTGTTAAAAATGCTCATAAAAACCTTCAAAATCATTAATCTCTTAAAATTCATGTTAAAATTAGTGAAAATCTCTAAAAATGCCTAGAAACCTCTTGAAATTCCTTCAAATTTAGAATCCCTTAAAATCATTAGAAATTTTATCAAATTCTATAAAATCCTTTAAAATTCTCAAACTCATTTAAATATCAGAAAAATCTCTCGAAATCACTTAAAATTATTAGAAATCCGATAAAATTCCTTAAAATTCCAGGATAATACACAGAAAAAACAAGGACTGAAAGTGTTTACAGCTGAAATCAGTTTTTAAGCTGAATTTCAGTCATAAGTCAGTTTTTAGTTTTGTTTTTAGACTAAGAAAGTCTTGTTTCTAGTTTTCTTAGTCTTAAAACAAGACTAAAAACTGACTTAAGACTGAAATTCAGCCTAAAAACTGATTTCAGTTGTAAACACTTTCAGTCCTTATTTTTTCTGTGTTTTTCAAATTCCTTAAAACCTCATAAAACTCTTATAAAGCTTTTAAAATTCCATAAAATTTCACAAAATATCTTAAAATCCCATAAAATTTTACAAAATCTTTTTTATTATCCTAAAAATCTCTTGAATTTCGTACAAATTACTTAAAAATTGTTAAAAATGCTCATAAAAACCTTTAAAATCATTAATCTCTTGATATTCATGTTACAATTAGTAAAAATCTCTAACAATGCCTAGAAACCTCTTGAAATTCCTTCACATTTAGAATCCCTTAAAATCATTAAAAATTTTATCAAATTCCATGAAAGTATTTAAAATTTCACAAAATGTTTTAAAAATCAGAAAAATCTCTCGAAATACTTTTATGTAAATTATTAGAAATCTCATAAAACTCCATCAAACCAATAAACATTCCACAACATCTTTTAAAAATCGAAAAATTTTTTGAAAACCCTTAAAATTTGACGAAAACCTTCGAAATCTTTGTAAATTCTAAAAAAAACTTTTAAAAATCATGAAAAGCTTTTGAAATTCCTAAATAAAGCTCCCTATAAAGTTTTAAATTTCTTATTTAAATCCCACAAATACATATTTTAAAAGTCATAAAAGTACCTTGAAGTCCGATTAAAATCTGATCAAAGTCGTCAAAAATTCTAAAAATTCCCAAGAACTTCTTGAAATTCTTTAAAATTGTATGATAACATTTAAAATCCCATTATCTCCCATAAAATATTTAAAAATTCCATAAAATTCCCTTAAAATTCCAGCATTTTCAATTTATTTCAAGTTTACACTCGTGACAAAATGACTATTAACGAAACCAAATTCAAAATTTCAAATTAAATTCACGTGTGTAATTTACGCTTCGGCAAGTATCGATTCTCGAAAATCACTATCGATACTTACACGACGAATCAGGAGAGCAGAATAGGCGTTACGATATTTCGAGTTCGATTCAATCATCTTTTTAGAATAGACTACTCGAAAAATTCCATGACAGACCTAACGTGATTTGTACTACTTGAAATTCTATCATTTTCTTTATTGTCTTAGATTCCTTTTCTTCTGTCAGGTTTTGACATGATAACCCCGATTGCAAGTACCTGACAAGTTTCGGAAAAGTCGACGGATAGAAAAGCGAGGGGCATTGCTTTTACCAGATACTCGTGACTTTTTTTTGCTCTTTTATTTATTTCCTGTTTTCTCGTCTGTCCAAAAAGTGCACTCAGGCGGAAGGCGGCGCGTGATATCGAATGCCGGTAGATCAAAGCCCGCATCCGCCAGTATCCCCTGCAGAAAGACACGAAGGAAGAAAATGTGAGGAGGGCCTTAACTTCTAGCGGAAAGACGAGGTGGGAAGTGGAAAACTCCAACGGTCAGGAATGTGCTTTGCTGCCATATACACGGGAGACAGGAAACTTGCGGTTCTGGTGTCTCTAAAGCAGCCAAGTAGTTTCTAGCTTCATGCTTCGGTTTAATTTACGTGTCTGAAAAGGTGGAAGTAACTACGATCTTATAGAACAAATTTTCACATGTGTTACTTTCCCAAATCACAAAGTAACGTTAATTAAAGCCTAAAGCTTTTAGATAGATATATTTAAACCATTAAGAGGATGAGTGGGTAAAATCTAGTGATGCATGTCGATCGAGCCGATCGAGAGTTTAACGAACACGACTCTCTAAAATTGAATCAGTGACAATGTCACTGATTTAATTATTGATTAAGTATTTCACTGATGAATCAGTGATTTGAGACTTTTCACTGATCAATTCAGTAATTAGTCCACTGATTATCAGTAAATTCTTACTCATTTAATTAGTGAACCCATATAACCTTTATAAATTTCAATAAAGAATACTTATTATTTTTGGAAATCAAGTTCCAATTTTAATCTGTAAATTCAGTAATTGTGGAAATTTTGAATTCATAAAAGGTGTAAACGTGAACCACGACGCGAATACTATAAAAAATTGAAAATTTCCTGCAGCACATATCGATATTGCTACAGAAAATGTTTAATTTTTAATAATAGGACTAATTTCGTATTTTTAAACAATTTTTATTCACGTTGGAATTTTAATTTGGATTTCATAATAGCAGTGTGCTTTTATATTATTTAAATCTCACACTAAATTAAGAAGGTACAAGTGCTGCCAACTATCGTTCCACATCATCCCTTTGTACTGATTAAATCAGTGACTTTTGTTCATTGATTATCAGTGACCGGATTCTAGCTATTTGAATCAGTGAGATTTCACTGTCAATCAATGACTTTTCACTGATTCAGATTTAGAGAGGAGAAAGATGATCGTTTATTTTTAACTAAATATCGATCGGATCGTCTCGTAGAAACGAGCATCTCGTTAAATCGATCGAACCGAACAATAATTTTTTAAAAATGTTAATATATTAATTTAATGAATGAAACAATATTAATATTAATAATTCTATACGAAATACATTTTTAATGCCTATTTTTCTTTTTAGTTGGATGAATATTTCTGGATAAAATAGAATTTGGGAAAAAAATTTCATTCATTTGAATGTTTAAAACTTTTGACAGATAGAACAAATGAGATTGATTTAAAAGGATAACCTGGCTATAAGATCCAAATTCTCCTCTGTAACTTTTTCTCCGTTGTTGTCATTATCGTTCTTTCTATTCCTATTAATCGGTAAATCTATGTCACTCTCTACAGACATTTTATTTTATTTACAAGAACGAACGCGCGCTTCGCGCGCGCATTTACATTCTCTTTCAATATTCTATAATTTATTATATTATATTTCTCTAATCTCTTAAAATCTATGATAAACTTCGTAAAAAATCTAAAAATTGCAAGAAACCTTTGAAAACCTGCGAAATCGCTTAAAATTCATGAAAACGTCTAAAAATTCCTAGAAACCTTTTGAAATTCCATGACAATTTTATATCCCTTAAAAATACTACATAGAAATCTTATCAAATTCCATGAAATCCTTTAAAATTCTCACAAATTCATTTAAATATCAGAAAAATCTCTCGAAATCAATTATAATTATTAGAAATCTTATAAAATTCCTTAAAATTTCAGGATAATATTTCAAATTCATTAAAAAATCATAAAACTCTTACAAAGCTTTTAAAATTACTTAAAATTTCACAAAATATCTTAAAATCCCAGAAAATTTTACAAAATCTTTTTTATTATCCTAAAAATCTCTTGAATTTCGTACAAATTACTTAAAAATTGTTAAAAATGCTCATAAAAACCTTCAAAATCATTAATCTTTTAAAATTCATGTTAAAATTAGTGAAAATCTCTAAAAATGCCTAGAAACCTCTTGAAATTCCTTTACATTTATAATCCCTTAAAATCAATAGAAATTTTATCAAATTCCATAAAATCCTTTAAAATTCTCAAACTCATTTAAATATCAGAAAAATCTCTCGAAATACTTTTATGTAAATTATTAGAAATCTCATAAAACTCCATCAAACCAATAAAAATTACACAACATCTTTTAAAAATCGAAAAATTTCTTGAAAACCCCTAAAATTTGATGAAAACCTTCGAAATCTTTTAAAAATTATAAAAAGCTTTTGAAATTCCTCAATAAAACTCCCTATAACGTTTTAAATTCCTTATTTAAATCCCAGAAATACATATTTTAAAAGTCATAAAAGTACCTTGAAGTCCGATTGAAATCTGATCAAAGTCGTGAAAAATTCTAAAAATTCTCAAGAACTTCTTAAAATTCTTGAAAATTGTATGATAATTTTTAAAATCCCATTATCTCCCATAAATCTTAAAAAATTCCATAAAATTTCCTTTAAATTCCTAGATTTTTAATGTATTTCAAGTTTAGACTCATGACAAAATGATTATTAACGAAATGAAATTCAAAATTTCAAATTAAATTCACGTGTATAATTTACGATTCGGCAAGTATCGATTGTCGAAAATCACTATCGATACTTACACTATAACCGAGCACAATCGAACGATAACGAGCATTTTTCGGCCCAACATGCATCACTAGTAAAATCTGGAAAAAACATGTTCAAAGTAAGAAGGGAGATTTTGCATATCCTGTGAAATTTACTTACCTTATTTTTCTAGGGACAATTAAATTTCGTGTAAATTCGCAATGGGATCGAAAGTTTCTTATTTGGCCAATCAGAAATAGGTCCTGGGTTGAATTTGAAGTTAGAGTAAGCGAACAAAGTTGAAATAGACGGGTAGTTATTCCTAGTTTGAAGTGGTAGAAGCAACGATGTGATGTGCCAACTGTAGTTCGGATAATGGCAGTCCATGTTCATTAGCATAAACTGGACTTCTCGGCAGGTAGAAACCAGCGAGCTTTTGAATATATATTGTTTCCAAAGGCTTTAGCTTCGATGCTGTAATGAAGGAAGGTTTCTAATCTTTTCGTTCACAAATTGCGTCCAAAATGATATTAAACTTTTATGTCGTATGGCATTAATAATCCATTTATTTGTCATACGAGCTTCGTATTAAATTCCCGGCTTACTGGCACCAATCCCTTGGTTAGCTTGGTAGCAACCTGAATACGTAATATTCGTTTACTGTCAACTGAAAGATTTCCTAGCTCGAACAATGCTTTCCATTTTTCTTATGTTTAATGAGTAAGAAGATCATTTAAATATAATTAGAAATAGCATATAAGGTCATAAATTATATTATTATTTAGAAATATGTGTTAAATTCTTTATATGTAATGATTTAAATGAAAACAGGTAAACGTTTGAGGTCTTAGTAGATTCTATCAGTGAAGCAAACTTCCTGCAATTTTCGCATTTACTACTTAAAGTGCAAGACACTTTTAATCTTACTACTTTGCAAGAGCCATAACTTGTATCACTTAAAACTTTCGGACGTGGCAGGAATCTTTTAACTCTAGGAAAGTGGCCACTCGAAGACTTGACGAAGTTAACGGGTTTGAGTTTAAGTCACTTGACCGTTGGCAATCTTCCTTTTTTCACGACTCGCTTTCATTCGTATAGTAAATTAATTTTTGTCGTACTTTACGAGTACCTTTCAACCCTCAAAGAAGCAATAAAGCCAAGTGACGAGAAGTGACTCTGGTATCGTTTTCATGAAGCATTTAATTTCCAGAAGAAACTGTTTCCTTTTTTCACGAGCTCTGGTTCTGTACGTATATAATATTTCTTTGCCTGGAAAGTAATAAAAAATAAAATTATACCGGAAGAAATTAAATTGAACATATTTTCAATATCTTTCATATAATACTTTTCTATTATTTTCATTTAATTTAGTGAAAGTTTATTCAATGAAAGAAGTGCTTTGAATTTCGCAGGCAGCATTCGCAAATTCGCAAATTCGCAAATTCGTAAATTCGTGAATTCGTAATTTCGTATTTCAAAACATTTTTTAATTTTCTAAAGGTTAATAACAACCTCACATCGCAGGTCTTTTGAACTTTAGCATCAAAACCACTTAGCTTGTCATGTAATACGCGGTTTTAAACTTCAAAGGACATCCTGAAAGGATTATTAAAGTATGAAAATTATATTGCGAAAGTTTGTCTCGGTACTAAGGATAATTCTTTCATAATTTGCCACGGGATGCAACTTGAATAAATAATTGGGCATATTTTCGTTTGTCAACTCGAAGTGATCAAAATTTGAAACATTGGGAAGAATAATTTAAAATGATTAGTCAGAGTTTTATAGGCATTCTTGAAAATAAAAAAATTATCAATTTTGTTCCACTTAACTCAGAATGTATTATTATGGTCTTCCAAATGGAATATAGCATCTTTGTAGATTATCCACTTTCTAGGTCGACTCCGCTCTATATACAAATATAATACATATAGCTTTGGGAAGTATTAAGAGGAAAGCACTCTGAGTAAGCCGAGGATATGCGCGATGGCGCATACAGATGTGATGCAAATTAGCGTTTACTATAAGCTTCCCTAGCCTCACTACTGTCGTCTATATCGTGTGTCTTTCGTAATTTCTAAGCCAGTATCCTGCACTTTCATGTATTCATTGATGCTTTGACTTTTCAATCCTCGTGCAGGCATTGAAAGTATTAATTCTCTTTTTAAGTCCCCTTTCCATCCTACTTCGTATTTATCTTTTTCCAAAATTAACAAACATGTAAAATATTCAGTTTCTCTTTGCCAAAGAGTTTAACAATTGAAAATCTTTTGTATACAGTTTAAAATGTAGAAAATTGAAAACATCGAATTTCGAGACTTAAAGCATTAATTCGGAGCCTAAAACATTAATTTGTAACTTAAAGCATTAATTTGTAATTCAATTTATTTAAAATTATTTATTAAATCGAAGTTAGCTCGTATAAACTTTCGACTTCTTTTTCTTGGATATAGAAGTTTACTCAAGTTTTGAAATGTTTCATTGTCAGCAGGGGAAATTGTGTTTGTGTAAGACGACCAGATAGCAAGGTCGTTATTTGGAAAGGTAATATAATACAATCTGCTTGGCTTGGGGATGGGATTGCGAAGGTCTTCGCGATACAAATGAGGCAATTCCGTCGCGGCATGCCGAGCGTAGACGTTCTGTGGGTCGATTTCCTTCCGGTTTGTGTTCAATGTGGTAAGAGTTGCATGTATGTTATGTAAACGTGTGCAATCATGTGGAAAATCCCTTTCAGATATATTTGAAAAATGAAAGCATACATCAAGCATTGATCTTCTAGGCAAGAAAAAAAAATAAATATTAAATTCAGAGAAAGAAAATTAGATAACTAACTTACTTAATTCTATTTTTAATATAATTTAATATAATGAAACAAGGAATTAATCATGAAGTCATTTATCAGTGAAGATTATTATTTTTTATTCAAGTTTCAGGAATTGATCAATTACAATAGTAAGGAAATTTTGTCCATTATTTTATGCTACAAATTTCATTTAGAAGCAGTAAATTGTCATAATCATTTCCAATATCGCTCGCCCTGGATTAAACAAATGAAGAGACGAATGGAGCTTTTCCTGATGCCTCAGCTGATGACACGAAGGCAGCAGGTGCGTCACGACGAGCTCGCTGAAATTAATAATAGTAATCTTAATATAATAATGTGTATCCGGTAATATAGGATATTAGCAAAAATCTTGCTAAATCTTGAAGATTAAAAATAATTTTTCCAATATAATCTTAGATATATTTTCATGATGAATTAATATTCCCTATTTTTATTGACAATTTTATATTTGGGTAATATAGATATAAAAATGTGTGTAACTCAAAAGACAAAAAGTATAGAAAATTATTAATATATTAAATCATGTATTAATTTATATGTATAGTTTAATCAAAATCAACTTACGACAAACTCTTGTGCTGGTTCGGGTGCTCCCATTACGAAGTAAGGAAGAACGAAAACGAAGATGAGGAAGACGAAGGGAATAACGAATTTTGCCATTTTTAGTTCTGAAATGAATAAAATTTTCATAATAGAGAACGAATGCAAGCAAATAATTCAAAATAATTCAATTTTTTAGTCTTCAGAGTCTGAAGCAAAATAATAAAAGAAGATGTGAAAATACAAGCTTATTAAGAATGTGATATTATTTATCTATACAAATAATTGTATACTCACTGTGTGTTTCGACGGTAAGAAAGAAACTGTGGTCTACCAATTTTTGCTGCACTTTTATAGTCAAGAGCTGAAGCTTATTTTAATAAGAAATACATTCCTAATCCGGTTAAGCGTGATTTTTCAGATCAATATGCACACGTTTAGATGATTGAATAAAATAAATTCCTGTTACTGGTTTTTTAATATGTACATTATAAAATACCGTATAATAAATTTCACAAGATATACGCATAATTAACGTATAATTTTACCTATATAAGCGCATCTGAAAATAATAGACCATAGTTTCCTTCGAGTTGTTGGAAGTTTCACAGTAAGTAAATATATATATATATATATATGTATTTTTTTAATAGAAAAGCATGAAAATCAAGAATTGTTTCATTCTTTTATAGTTTTTAAGTATTTTCTAAAGCCTTTTTCCAATTATAAATATTAACTTTTATTTTAGTGCGACTTATTTAAAAATGTTCTTATATAATATATATTTAATTATTATTTTCTTTCAGAATCAAAAATGGCAAAATTCGTGATTCCCTTTGTTTTCCTCATCTTCGTTTTTGTTCTTCCTTACTTCGTCATGGCTGAACCCGAACCAGCAGCACCAGCACAAGAGTTTGTCGTTAGTATAATTTGATATTCTACTCAATTACTACGTCACAATTACATTATTTTGAAATTAAATCATTTTACGAGTCTTATGGTTTCTTATTACTAAAAAGTTGATAATTTTATTTTCAACTCATCTTATTCTTGTGAAGTATGGCTTTCAAGTCCCTTTTGCTTTTATAGATTTCATATGTTATATAACGTAATTCTATTATTTTATTAGCGAGCTCGTCGTGCTGCAGATGCCTTCGTTTCTTCGTTCGTTTCTTCCGCTGATGAACCATCTGGAAAATCGTTTGTTTAATCTTAGATGAACGATGTTGTCAATATAGCTACGACGAAAATATTGTATTTTATCAAAATTTTTGTTTTTAACCCTAAATCGATGATTTTTATATAATTTTCACACTGTGTGAATTATATTGATCAATAAAAACATTATAATGAAGAAAATATATGGTTATTTGAATTTAATCTTTATTTCTATAATATTTTCCTGAAACTATACATATATATCTACATATTTCTTAATTATTAACTATTAACTGGGTATATTCGCTTTCAATAAAGCATATCATTTCAAAAATGAATTAATCTTTACTGGAACTACTTCTTACATTCTTTTGCTCATTACTGTGGGTCTAACTGTGAAATAAAACTTTATTGAAAATCGATATTTTCAATTTGTTACATTTGCATGAATAATTTTCGTTTTATTAAATTCAAATTGTAAAAACGTCATTTTGAAAATTATTAGGTGATATGAACAACGTTTTCAAAAGTCAGATTTTTAATCTAGACAAGAAATAAAAATATTCTCTCGAGATATAAATTAATTAAATGAATTAAAGCGTGCAAAGTTTTATTGAGAAGTGTCATTAAGTTCCGAAAAAAATGTATCAGAGGGTATTTTTTTTATTCAAGCTGTTCCTAAGATTTGTTTTTCAGGACAATCTGATATACCTTTTCATGGGTGAATTCTGTTAAAAGTTACAGAAAATAATATTTATATCAGAAAAAGGTTTTAGTGTATTTTAAACACGATACAGCAGATAATAAAATTATGAACAAGTTCTTTTGTTGCGACGAAATAACGACACATAAAAGTATTAACGTTTTTCAATAAGATTTATTTAATTAAATAGGATCTGTAGATATATAACGAATTGTCTGGAAAATTTCGCATATATTGTTGTTGCAAATCTGATTGGATTTTTAATGACTTAAAGTTTGTAATAAGGAAAACAAAATGATGGGATTTTAAAATCTTATTGGAAAAAACCATAATAAATATATATAAGTCAGTTCGTTCTTATTTTTTAAATCATATGTGGGTAAAACCAAGTATGTTTCTGTGATTTTCACTTCTCACAAAGCATTTAAAAAATATTTTTTTAGCTTTCAAGACATTTCTAAAAACTTCGTAATTTTCATGCTTTTTGAAGAATTCACTTCACTAACAATGCAAATTCATTGTAAATTCATTGTAAATTTTACTGGATTTTTGAAAGCTCGTATAATTAAAGTTGATTTAGGTTTACGATTCCAAAACAATCTAAAAAGCTATATAAATATATAAATATATAAATATATAAATATTGTGCCAACTAAAAATAACAATCAGGATTACAAGTTTATTTAATTCTTTATTATTTTCAATGTAAATTAATCAATATTTAAAAACTTTTTGTAGTTACAAGTACAATCAATACAAAAATTCGTTCATTTGAACGTTCAGAACTTTTCAATCATGATTTTGCCCTATTTTAGAATCTTCAATATAATTTATACTAGTTTATAATAAATATCAGATTGTATAAAAAATAAGCGATTATTATTTTATGAAGTTATTTATTAATTAACATTTTATTGAGAAGAATAGCCAATTTGTTACATAATATACAAATTTTGCAAAAATTACAGCGTTGGTGATAAAAGTTGATAGAACTATAAAATAGATCATAATCGTTTCCAGTATCCCTAGCCTGGAATTAAATCCATGATGAAACGAATGATTTTCCAGATTGCTCAGCTGAAGACACAAAGGGAGCAGGAGCAGCACGACGAGCTCGCTGAAACATATGTATAAGTACATTATATTCATATAATAATCATATCCAAGAATGGTTTTTAAAATTTATAAACAATTAGGTAATATTGTTTATCTAATGTTTGAAAGAATTCTGATTAAATTAAACTTACGACAAACTCTTGTGCTGATTCTACTGGTTCAGGTGCTCCCATTACGAAGTAAGGAAGAACGAAAACGAAGATGAGAAAGACAAAGGGAATCACGAATTTTGCCATTTTTAGTTCTGAAAAAGATTAACTTATTAATTCCTAAAGAATTCGTGGGATTATTTCAAAGTATTTCAATTTTTTAAACTTTCGAATAAATATTCCAGAGATAGATTAATATGTTTCATGGATAATTATAAAATACAACCTTATAAATAATATTAGTTATATATTTCATATTATTTTACAAAAAATATTAACTAATTTTATACTCACTGTGTGTTTCGACTGTTAGAAAGAAACTGTGGTGTCTACCAATTTTTGGTGCAGTTTTATACTCAAAACCTGAAGCTTATTTTAATCAAAAATACATTCCTAATCCGGTTAAACGTGATTTTTTCAGATAAACATCCATACGTTTAGAAGAATGAATAAACTCTGATTACTCGTTTTTTATATTTGCAATGTGCATATTAAAGCCTCTTAATAAATTTTGCATAAGATGTGCATAAGCTACATATTATTTTTATTTATCAAATAGATATTAACTTATAAAGGTTCTGAAAAAATCGCGTGTATAAAAGGGGATCTCAAAATAATAGAGCACAGTTTCCTTCGAGTCGTTGGAAGTTACACAGTGAGTTACACAAGAATTGTTTCAATATTTTTTATTATATTTTGAATTTCTTCTGTATTTAATTAAGTACAATATATTCTTTTTTCAGAACAAAAAATGGCAAAATTCGTAATTCCCTTTGTTTTCCTCATCTTCGTCTTCGTCCTGCCTTACTTCGTAATGGCTGAACCCGAACCAGCAGCACCAGCACAAGAGTTTGTCGTTAGTATAATTTGATCTACTTCCAAATTACTAGTCCATAATTACTCTGAATTTAAAGGGTTTCACTAAAACGATCCTTTCAAACTAGTTACTGCATTTTCGTATTAATTGAAATGAAATTCATCTGAAAATCGGTTTTATTCATTTATTAATTTGGATGTTCACCTAATTATCATATTTGTTTGTTTTAATTAAATGCGTAAATTCTTTAAATAATAACATGTAATCAAATTTTTCCAGCGAGCTCGTCGTGCTGCTAATTTTGTTTCTTCTGCCGAGCCATCTGGGAAATCGTTTGTTTAATCATGAACAAATGATATCGTTATGAATATGTCAACAATGAAGATATCGTTTTTTGAAAGTAATTCGTTTTAACCATAAAGCGATATTTTTCAACCGAAATTATGACTTTATGCATTTGATTAGTAAAGTATATGAAAATTGTAACGATTATCCAACATTAAAGAAACTTTATCAAAGATTTTTCGTTGTTTTCCTTATAAATGATTATTTTTTAAACGACATGTGCAAATTAAATAGATCTGCTTCATGAATCGTGAATTATTATTGCGATTAAAATACTCGATTATAATTAAAAGCAATTCTTATACTAGAATTCAAGATGACATTAAATATACCATATTCCATATTTTATGACTCGCATAAGTATAACTTAATGCAAAAATATTCCAGACACACCTCCAGATAGAAAATTATTCAATCAATTTATTTCCGCATCTAACAGTTATGTATTCTTCTACCTATATTAATTTCCATAACATTTCACTTTGCATAGTGAACATATCATATAAAGTTGATAGGTCTACTTATCCACCTATATAATCGTAAATGATGCGCATGCAGTAATAATTAATGTGTGTATGCAAACAAGGCTAACACTTTCTATACTTTACTTGACTAGATTTAACTAAAGTTAAATATTAATTTAATTCTTTATCTTTTATGAGTGAAATTGCAATGTCGTCAAAATTACGATCTATTCTAAAAAGATGATTGAGTCGAAGTCGAAATATCGTAACGCCTATTCTGCACTCCTGATTCGTCGTGAAAGTATCGATAGTGATTTTCGACAATCGATACTTGCCGAATCGTAAATTACACACGTGAATTTAATTTGAAATTTTGAATTTGCTTTCGTTAATAATCATTTTGTCACTAGTATAAACTTGAAATACATTGAAAATCTAGGAATTTTAAGGGAATTTTATGGAATTTTTAAAGATTTTATGGGATTTTAAATGTTATCATACAATTTTAAAGAATTTCAAGAAGTTCTTGGGAATTTTTAGAATTTTTCACGACTTTGATCAGATTTTAATCGGACTTCAAGGTACTTTTATGACTTTTAAAATATGTATTTCTGGGATTTAAATAAGGCATTTAAAACGTTATAGGGAGTTTTATTGAGAAATTTCAAAAGCTTTTTATAATTGTTAAAAAATTTCGAAGGTTTTCGTCAAATTTTAGGGGTTTTCAAGAAATTGTTCGATTTCTGAAAGATGTTGTGGAATTTTTATTGGTTTGATGGAGTTTTATGAGATTTCTAATAATTTACATAAAAGTATTTCCAGAGATTGTTTTGATTGTTAAAACATTTTGTGAAATTTCATGGAATTTGATAAAATGTCTAATGATTTTAAGGGATTCTAAATGTGAAGGAATTTCAAGATGTTTCTAGGCATTTTTAGAGATTTTGACTAATTTTAACATGAATTTCAAGAGTTTAATGATTTTGAAGGTTTTTATGATCATTTTTAACAATTTTTAAGTAATTTGTACGAAATTCAAGAGATTTTTAGGATAATAAAAAAGATTTTGTAAAATTTTCTGGGATTTTAAGATATTTTGTGAAATTTTATGGAATTTTAAAAGCTTTGTAAGAGTTTTATGATGTTTGAATGAATTTGAAATATTATCCTGAAATTTTAAGGAATTTTATGAAATTTCTAACAATTGTAATTCATTTCGAGAGATTTTTCTAATATTTAAATGAGTTTGTGAGAATTTTAAAGGATTCCATAGAATTTGATAAGAGGTTTCTAGGAATTTTTAGACATTTTCATGAATTTTAAGCGATTTCGCAGGTTTTCAAAGGTTTCTTGCAATTTTTAGGGATTTCTACAAAGTTTATCATGGATTTTAAGAGATTAGAGAAATAAAATAAACCAATAAATTATAGAGTATTGAAAAAGAACGTAAATGTGCGCGCATTCGTTCTTGTACATAAAAAGGGCGAGATTTTCAGTAGTAGAGATCAATGTATAGTTAGACAGGAACTGTTAAATTTCAAGTAGTGCAGATCAATATTTAGTCAGACAAGGTTTTAAAAGATAGTATATTGTCTAGACCAAAAATATTGTTTAAATAAAGGGCTATTGTTTAAATAAAGGGTTATTGTTGAAATAATGGCTACCTAGTGATATTTCTTAAGTCAAAACTGTCTGAACATCATAAAAAGATGAATTTCTACCTGGGTAATAATTTGAAATGAAATTGAATAGAACTCAAGATGGTGTGACACTTTCTCTCAGCATATTATTTCACGAGTAAGACAAAATATAGTGAAAGCTTCACGGAAACTCAACTAACGTATCATTGTCGAATTAAAACAAAGCCTCCAGAGGAGAAAAGCAGAGAGGAATTGTAGTAAAGTTTATTATAGTGGCGGCATATAATATACACCTTTGCTTTTAATGTTTGAAGGATGAGTGCTTGGCGGTTGTAGGAAATAACGCCTGCAAAGTTTACTATCTCTCGATTAATCTGAAGCACGTCGCCAAACAAGTACCGCCTATCAAAAGGCAACGAAATTGAGCTTAAAAGTGCCAGAGTCAAAGAAAATGGAAGCTCACTATTTAAGTGCTGGTTCTTGCTGTCTTTGAAAAATTATAATAATGCAAGAAAATCATTTTCAGCATAAAAACTCTGATAACTGTCCCTGATCCTTTGTCATAAATTGCCCTATGATACTTATTATTGAATAAAGGGCTTACATTGGACCTGCTCTCTAAATTCCACGGAATGTAACGCTGCGGACTTTGAAGTGTCAAGTTGAACACTACAAAGGATATTTCATGTATGCAAAAGCACTCATTAGCTCTACCGGAACCGCAATAGACCGCAAAGCTCTGCTAAAGCGTTGCTATTTCAACGACAGAGAGGGACCACAATGAGACGCTGACCATGGTTTGCTTAAACTGGGTACATAGGTACTTTACATAGATAATAATTCGAAAGAGCAAGAAGCAGATGAAATGATATTACATTATTTGCATACCACTACCTTCATAATTTTGAAAAGAATTTTTAAGCTAGACATACCTGGAAATAAGCTAAATATCGTATTGAATCTTTTGTTTTTAAGTATACACATAAAATTCCTGCTCATGGTTTAGTAGGGCGGTTCAATATGCATGTCTGATAGTTAAATGAAGTTTCAGGTGTCCATTACAGCTTTGTTGTTCCTCCCAGCCAACATAACTTTCCTTCAACAATCCACGTACAATCAGCGTATCACATATTTGCTCTGCTCCTTGATAAGTGAAGTACGCATTATTATTGTCGGATTTAGTATCTCAATAGAGCAATTATATACCTCTTAACAAGCAAGATGCAAATAATGTACAATGGGCGCAGCTTTCGACTTTGGACTCATGCAGGTAGTTGTAAATTTGTGCAATCAAATACATATGTATGTAATTATAATATTACAGCTACGAATTACGAAAAAAATCGAAAAGTGAACTGAAAATTGAAAAAAAACTGACTGGAATATTCAGATTGTTCAGGTAAAAACTAGCGATTGGTGGAAGAATGTAATGAAGCCTATGCTGACGAGAAAGACGTCGACGCTGAGAACCTGAGTCGTAAATCAGTCCAGCAAATTGATTGGGAGAAATAAGGGGAGATCGGAAAGCTGGGTAATCGAGTCGTAAACCGATCGTCGTCGGAAACTTCGCTTCCGCCACCTCGCTTTATCATGCTTACTCAGGAAACTATTAGGACACCATTAGAAATCGTCCATGCCGCAGGTAAGACAATTTACAGTCTCGTTTCGGCAAGAAACTCTCATAAACTCCAAAGCTATAAATTTCCATGAGACTTTTTTTTCCCTCCTTAAAATTCTTTCACGAATTTGCATTATCACAAGAGGAGATTTACAAGTTTGTGTTGTAGAAAAGACTTGAAGGAAAGCAAGTGCAAAAGGTATTGTTCAACCCAATAAACTCGATTTTTCATCTGTTAGAGATTCTTATTGACCCCAGAGGACCTATGAGTTACGAGAGAATCTCTTCCCTCTTCATGAGACTTGAGACTTGCGAGAAAAACGAGCTACCTGGACAAAGGTTCTTGATGAATGATTCTGTTTCGTCAAAGTGATGGAAGTAATACTTCTTTCTCTACTTTCTAGGCGTAGGAAAGAAATGGGAAAGATTGAAGTTTTTCAAATGAAAATTAAAAATTTCTAAATCTCTCTACTGTCAAATATTTTATTAATATTTTTGACAGTTTTACACTTCAATCAATTCTTCCTTCAAATTTTTTATTTTGAAGAAGATAATAAACTCAGAAGTCAATTACCCTCTGGCTATTTTTATAAAAAAAGGGCTTATTAAAATATTATAATCTGCTGGATCTTAATGAGGTAGGGGTGATTTTAGCTTTAAGAAGGTTTGCCGTAAGCAGAAGCTATTTTCCTCTCAGGAAGAAAGCTTTTCCTTCACCTTCTCTCTACAAATTTAATATCCTGAAATAGTGCGTATACCCTTAAGAAGTAATTGAGAGTTATGAGTAAAATTGTGCTTTACTCAGTTACAAGGAAGTTAATTTCAAGTCTGGCTGTATTATTTTTAATGCATATTAATAAATTATTGACTCTAAGGAATTCATGAGAATTGGTTTGAAATATTCAATTTTTTGCCTTAGGAAATATTTATTAAGAGGAAAAAAAAAAATATATGTAAAATAAAATTCAAGGAACTTAATGTCTTTCTATATTGCAGCCGATTCAGGATTTTTGGCCGACTAAACATGGACCTTTACTACTTGCTGGCTCTTTCTCTGCATTTTGATGATTGGCACAAATGTTTCCAAGTCAAACTGAAATCGAGGCAGCTACTAGAAGTTCTATCCATTCTCGATTACTTGCTCGATAGTCTGCTTTATTACAACTATTTCCAAAGATCTGGAAGGGTTATACCAAAACCGCTCGTCGTTGTTACAGCTTCGGGCAAGCAAGATTAGTCGACACAGGAAGCTGGCTTATATTACAGCTCTTACCAACTGTGGTTAAGTAACTTATTTTCAAATAAGGGCTCTTAACTCACTGGAGGCCCTGGAAACAAAAATTATATACTCATTATAGTACCGTGCATTTATATTTAGCATTTTCACTTCTTCAGATGAAATTGTTTCAAAATCAACTGTAATATCAACTGTCTTTCAACTCTAAATATAATGTATATTCTGTAACATGCAGTTTATCTCTGTCATGTCCATTGCGTATCTTCGACAAGTTTTGAGTTTACTTTATTTTAAATTATTAATTATTCTTTGTTAAAAGGTACAAGATTCGATTTGAGACACAAAAGAAAGTCGAATATTCAAGAATAATACTATCAATTGTTATGGTAGGCAGGTGTTGCCTAAATCAGCTGGTAGTTATTTATAAACAATAATACGAAATAATAATATGGCCGTTAGTACGTCGCTATCAATTTTAATTATCAGTCAAATATAATACAATAACCGAAATTAGAATTGTGACATAAGAAAAATCTTGATACAATTTTACATGAAACGAGATAAAGCGAAATCAATCAAAAAATATGCAATTAAATCGTAAGCAAATAAAATATCACATAATAAAAGATCACATTAGAAATTCACAGATTCGGAGTCAAAATTAATGTGATCAAAGAAACGAGAGTCGCAAATTATACCGAACTTGTTCTCTTTGAAGACGGAAAAGCCGTTATGGCTCGCACCTTTCAGTCCTTGATTGATACAATTCCAACATCTCTTCACACATCAATATCAATGGAGAAAATCAAATAAAGAAGTAAGCAAAATAAGCAAATCAGTAAAAGCAAAGTGAAGTAAATCAAGCGAATAATATGAGCGCCACACTGAAACAAATAACAATTCACAGCACTTATAACAAAACCAATCACTATTCACACTAATCAATGTATCTATTCTAAAAAGATGATTGAGTCGAAGTCGAAATATCGTAACGCCTATTCCGCACTCCTGATTCGTCGTGTAAGTATCGATGGTGATTTTTGAGAATCGATACTTGCTGAATCGTAAATTACACACGTGAATTTAATTTGAAATTTTGAATTTGGTTTCGTTAATAATTATTTTGTCACGAGTTTAAACTTGAAATACATTGAAAATCTAGGAATTTTAAGGGAATTTTATGGAATTTTTTAAGATTTCATGTGAGATAATGGGATTTTAAATGTTATCGTAGAATTTTAAAGAATTTCAAGAAGTTTCTGGGAATTTTTAGAATTTTTCACGACTTTGATCAGATTTCAATCAGACTTCAAGGTATTTTTATGACTTTCAAAATATGTTTTTTGTATGATTAAGAAGTTCTGAACGGTCAAATGAACGAATTTTTGTATTGATTGTATTTGTAACTATAAAAAGTTTTAAAATATTGATTGATTTACATTGAATATAATAAAAAATTAAATAAACTTGTAATCCTGATTGTTATTTTTAGTTGGCACAATATTTCTGGATAAAATATAATTTGAAAAAAATATTTCGTTCATTTGAACGTTCGAACCTCCATTCACATTATTTTGTGGGATTTAAATAAGGAATTAAAAAATTTATAGGGAATTTTATTAAGGAATTTCAAAAGCCTTTTATGGTTCTTAAAAGATTTGGTAGAATTTACAAAGATTTCGAAGGTTTTCGTCAAATTTTAAGAGTTTTCAAGAAATTTTTCGATTTTTAAAAGATATTGAGGAATTTTTATGGATTTGAGGGAGTTTTATGAGATTTATAATAATTAGTGACTTTTGAGAATCGATACTTGCCGAAGCGTAAATTACACAAGTGAATTTAATTTGAAATTTTGAATTTGGTTTCGTTAATAGTCATTTTGTCACGAGTGTAAACTTGAAATAAATTGAAAATCCTGGAATTTTAAGGGAATTTTATGGAATTTTTAAAGATTTTATGGGAGATAATGGAATTTTAAATGTTATCATACAATTTTAAAGAATTTCAAGAAGTTCTTGGGAATTTTTAGAATTTTTGACGACTTTGATCAGATTTTAATCGGACTTCAAGGTACTTTTATGTCTTTTAGATTATGTATCTGGGATTTAAATAAGGAATTTAAAACTTTATAGGGAGTTTTATTGAGGAATTTCAAAAGCTTATTATGATTTTTAAAAGATTTCGAAGGTTTTCGTCAAATTTTAAGGGTTTTCAAGAAATTTTTCGATTTCTAAAAGATGTTGTGGAATTTTTATTGGTTTGATGGAGTTTTATGAGATTTCTAATAATTTACATAAAAGTATTTCCAGAGATTTTTCTGATTTTTAAAAC
>UCOH01007330.1:0-35429 GCA_900474275.1 Synergus japonicus
AGGTAAGCTGTCTTCGGATAATAAAGAAGGGCTATAAAATGGAAACGCTCTTCCTCATCTGGTACCGCAATAGAATTGTAGGTGGTTGAGTGGTGCCTGAATCACGATTACAATAGTACTGTTGACAAAATATGCGTGCCATAATCCATGACCGTAATAAAGTTAAAAATACAAAGCTTTTCCGACCATAGGAAATAAGCGAGCTATTTGAAGTAGTGTTAAAATGAAAATTAGTGTCTTAACAGTTTTTATCCATCTGGAAGCAATAATGTTTATGCATGGGGTCCAGAGGTTTAGACAAACTATGGATTTTATTACCTAAAAGGTGGGAAATTTGGGTAGCCTTAAAAACGATTAATTTTTACTGTTTGACGGTGTCTACCGCTTAAACAGTATATTTGAAAGCAGTGATTTTTCGACGAAATTCAGAAAAAAGTGGTTTTTTGAAATAACTGTAACTCGAAACCTATTAGAGCTAGAAAGTTCGCTTTTTTTTTTTGTTTTTCTTAGATTTTTGCACATTATCTTTTTTAATTTGAACTTTTTTTTGTACAACACAATGGAAATGGTCCGTCCACGCAAACTTGATTTTTGAAAATTCTTTTTTAAAAAAAACACCCTTTGGCAATCGATCTACAGCACATATTTTTAAGGGTCATTCAGAACCCCATCCAGAAGCTATTTCCAAAGAAAAATTGCGTCTGGGAATTATTACGGAAAAAAGTACCAGTTGCCTGGACTAGAAGGCGATCAAAAGCCCTCCGAATTTTTCCGCGGCCTCAAATCGCTTGCTACTGCAAACACGACTGACGAATTTATTTTGGAAGTGTGGAAAACATATGCCTACCATCGCAAATTCAAACAGTCATGGCAACTTCCAGCGAGAAAGCCGTCGACAAAATTTTAAAGTTCGCCGATACTGTGCATGAGGTATGTCCCCACAAACAAGTCAACGCTGTTAGTGATTTGACAGGACTCGTGGAACAGATGAAAAAATTGACGTTGCAGGTGAACGCACTGACTCAAGATCGTAGCCGTTCGCGTTCTCATGATGCACCTGGACGATCGCAAAACTGCGCCGCGACGCGACACCCAGATCGGCCTGCAGTGATTTGTCAAGCGATCGACTTTGCTATTATCATCGTCGATTCAAGGAATATGCAAATAAGTGTAAATAAATTCGGCAAGCATTGACGGGTTAATACATCGTCGATTTTATGTGAAGGACAATTTTATGTCTTGGGTAGTTCGCGAACGACCTAGGTGAGAAGAGCGCTTCTTTAGGTGAACTATGCGTACTATATTTATTTTTTAGCGACCGCTCTATAATTGAGTGGCGCTACATGGTCAACCAGCTGATTTATTTTTCCTTTCCTTCCCGAATTCAGAAGTTGTATTTACACTCCTATGTAAACATGTCAGCCCAACCTAGCTTTTTGCTTTCCATTAGAATGTCTATTAAAAAAAACTTAACGAACTAAAGAACTATAAAAGAGCGAACTAGTTTCGGCGTATCATCAGTACTCATCAGTACGTCGAATGCAGCATTACATCAAGACAACGCCCGGCCCTCCTGATCACGCCAAATTCCGCCGCTTTTTACACCTGATCGCTTTAAATAAATTAAGGCCGAGATTGACATCATGATGCAACAGGGCACCATGCGACCTTCAGAGCTCGTGGTCTACGCCTCTTCATGTCGTCTTCAGGAAGGACTGCAACGTGCGACCTATTGGCGATCACAGCCCAGTAGAGGCACGAATCCCCCAAGACGTTTTTAGGACGTCCTAAGTCAGGCCAAATAACGTTCTAAATAGGGATACTCAAATCGATTCCGATTCCTTCAAAGAATCGATTCTTCGGAGAATCGATTCCAGGAATCGAGGATCTAGTTGGAATCGAAGAATCGATTCCCAACCCTAGTTCTAAAAACATACAATGTTCCAAAGACGTTTTTAGGACGTCTTTAAATTTCGTGTCCACTGGAAGAGCAGCTCCCAACGCTTGTACGATTCCTGACAGGTACACTCCACCACATATCAAAGATTTTACGCAGAATCTACATGGTGTGAGCACATACTTTAGATCAAATCAATTATACTATTTTGCAATCTATAATTTTTAATGAGATGAATCAGGGAGGGGTTTAAGAATCATTCCATAGAATTAATAAAAAAACCAAAATTACACATCTATATTGTTCATGGAAAATCCAAATATGAAATAATTTTAACAGAATAAAAAAAAAATCAATTGTTATACAAAAAAAAAAGAAAAGAGCACTTTTACGACAAAAAGTCCCTGACCATTACAACAAAATTATTTTCTAGTAACATTTTTGCCAAATTGAACGTACCTTCTTTATACGAGGAATATCCCACTTTTATACAATTCACATCCTCACAAGATAAAAGTTACACAATTTATAGAGAGGAGTGTCTGCTCGGACTATCCAAACGAGTGTGAGTTAAGGGCATGTGTTACTTACCATATGAGCCAATTTAAAAAACCCCGTTTTTTTCCACAATTTTTACTTTTTCAAAGAAAAAAATAATAGTGGACATCCATTAAGATAGCGAACACGGACGGATGTCCACTATTATTTTTTTGAAAAAGTATTTATTTGTAGAGTCGATATTCAAGCATCCAGACGTCAAAAAATTCTTCAGCTCTCCCTTAATTTGGAACCTTTTTCGTTATAATGATCCGTATCAGGCGTCGACAACTGTCTCTTGTATTTGTCATAGTAAAAACAGAAAAAAAAAACAAAAAAAGAACAAAAGACATAAATAAATTTAAAAAATCGATTATTACCGAAAGTGCTCTTTGGAAGTGACTCTCATTTGGACAATATCCCTTTCAGTTAAAAATTAGTACCGAGAAAAAATTCATCTCGTTACAAATGGTAAAAAAGTATTTAGCAAAATTGATCTTTTTCGCGCTTTGAACCAGACTCCCGTTGCACCGCGAGATATCGAAAAAGCTGCGATTGTTACGCCTTTCGGTCTTTTCGAGCCGTGCATGATATTCATCATATTCTAGCTTACAAAAAGTAAAATTTTATAAATCTGAAATCTCTTTTTTATTAAACCTTACAATTTAAGGAAAAGATATGAAGTAAAAGGTGAAACGAAATCTACATTTTTCTCATCACAGTCGTTAAGTAGTAAAATCTTAAATTTTTGAAGTAGATACATCAAATTAATCGAATAAACCTTGTAATAAACAGCTACTAACAAAATCATGAATAAATAAGTTAACATTCTAAATCCTCTTCTTACTTTTATACTGATTAGATTTTATTCTGACGTTTATATCAGACATTTGAAAAAATAGTTTATTCAACATTAAACATTGAAGAAATTCATATTTAAACATTAAGCAATAATTCATTGAGAGCTAAAGATGTCGGTCGAAACTCAGATCGAAGCGATATGACTTTTGTCGGAAGTCGGACTTGTGATGGACTGAAAAATTTACAGCTGTGTAGAGTTGTGGTTATATTACTTCGAGAACGGTAACGAGAATGAGAATATAACCGAGAATATAACCGACACTTAAATTCTCTAAGAATTTATGAGAACTTATGATTTTTAAAGATTTTTATGACAATGGAGATAATTATTGATTAATTAACCGATAAAGTGTAATAAAATGTTTTTTGTACTTCTATTACTTCTTAATGAGCTTTACACAAGTTGTAAATGAAAAAACTGTCACAAATGTATGCAGAGCATAGGTTATATTAGCGACTAACATAACGTTTATGATCAAATGAACTTTGTGGCTTTTGTTAACTAGTAAGCTGCTGTTTTGCATATTTTACATTCCTAAATATACCTTAGCTAATAAATGACTAAAATTTAACCATGTAAATAATGTAAACAATAACAATTTTTCTAAAAATCATAAATTTTTTAATTCTTTTAATTTCTCATAAATTTTGTCATATTCTCGGTCATATAACCTGGATTTAAGTTCTCGAGAATTTAAGAACTCTACAGCTGTGGTTCTGGTCACGTGATCCAGGGAACCTTGCTGATCATATTTCGCGGGAATATTTGAAATGCTAAAAATTCTATTTTTATTATTATTAATAAATAATTATATTTTAACTCATAAAAATATTAATTCGATCATTAATTAAAATTGCATTAAAACATATTTTAATTTTTTTAAATATAATTACTTATTTATAAAAATTTTAATTACATTTTCAGCAAATATTGTATATGAAAAAGAAAAAATTGCATTGGCAATCAAAATCTGATTGGGCTTTGAATAACTCTAAGTTGTAAGAAGGAATACAGAATAATCGCACGCATGTTGGTTTACTAGTATATAGATAAAACAGAGCTTTATCATTATTAATCGTTAATTTTTATTAAGAAATTCAAAACATATTTTAATTATCTATATCGCATAGCATTTTTCGTACTGTAACCGGGAGGAACATCAATTTTTCCAGCAAGGGAAACATATCCAGGAGAGAGCATCTCCATCATTTTTTTGATCATTGTTTTATTCATTATTCTTCGCGAAGAAGCAGGTAAAATCACTTTTTGGGAATTCGAATCGTCTCTAAAAGATTCTTGAATATTCGACAAGAAAATTTGCTTTGAATTTTCAAGAAGATATTGACTTGATATAGGTTTTATATTTTGATCTTGATCTTGATCTTGAACTTGTAATGTTTCTCTCACAGATGAACCAGATTGCAGAAAAGTTAATGGATGAGTTGACTGCTGAAGTTGTGCATTTTCTTTGTAAACAATAGCGTTGAATCCATTAGTAGAATCAGCATGATAATCGACAATTCTGCGAGAACCATCCGGTTCAATCAGAGAATAAGATCCTTTCACTGTGTCCCCATTTCGAACTTCTGTTTGACTCTTCGAATCACCTGTTAATTGGTCATTCACGTTGTAAATGAAACTGTAATTGGGATTGTCATCATATTCCAAGGGGGCTTGAATCACACCTCCAAGGACTCCAAGTGTCATCAATTGTAGAAGAAGTAAACCCGAAATCTGCAAAATATGATGGATATAAATTATAAAAGACGATGATTATTGTATTGTAGTTATTATTATTATTATTATTATTATTATTATTATTATTATTTATTATTAATAATAAAAAAGAGGAATCTCAATAAGTTTCTTAAAATTTCTTAAAATGTCTTTATTATCCTTGAAAATCTAGTGAAATTCCTTTAAATTTAGTAAATACATTTGATATTTTCTGTTAAAATTACTTAAAATTACCCGAAATCCCATAAAGTCTCATTAAATCTCTTAAGATTGCTGAAAATTCACTGAAATTTTGTAAAATCTAGTAGATCCATTCAGAGTCTTTAAAATTACTTAATATCACATAAAACATCGTAAAATCCCTTTGAATTACTTAAAATTCCTGACAATACCATGAAATCTTGTAAAATTCCCATACAATTTTTTAATATCCCTTTAACATTCTTCAAAATCCACACATAAAAAAAGCATGGTTGGGCCAACCATTATCGCCTGTTGCTGCAACCAATTACTATGAATGCGCCATATTTATCAATTTATATGATTGGTCCAATCATGCCTTTTTTCCGTGCAGTAAAATTCGTTAAACTAATTAAAATTACTTAAAATCTCATAAAGTCTTATTATGTCTCTTAAAAATACTCAAAATTTCATGAAATTTCATTAAATTCTTAAAAATTTCTGAAAATACAATATAATCTCCAGAAATCCTTAAAAATTTATCGAAATAAATGTTCTTCAAATTACATAATATCTTAAAGTTGTTTAAAATTACTTAGGATCTTCCAAAATATTATCAAATCCCATAAAATTACTTAAAATACCATGAAATCTCATGAAATCCCTTTGATATTCCTGAAAATCCAATAAAATCTCGTAAATCCCTTGAAATTTCGGAAAATTCTAACAAACTTCGAAAAATTCTTTTAAATTCCTTAAAATTATTCAAAATCCCTAGAAATCACACTGAAACCTTTAAGATATTTAAAAATTCAATGAAATCACTTGACATTCCTTAAAATTTGACAACATATCGTTAAATCCTTTAAAATTACTTATAATTAATTCAAACATCGTTAAATCTTTCACAACTCAAAATACAATGAAATCTGTTAAAATGCAATGAAATTTAGTAAAATTCCTTGAATTTCTTAAAATTACTTAAAATTCCATAAAATATCGTCAAATTCCTTAATAATTTCTGAAAATCTCCAAGTTTGGTAATTTCCTTTGAAATTTTCTAATTTTATTCAAAAACCTATGAATTCTCATTAAATCTCTGAAATCAATTGTCATAAAATTACTCATATCCTATGAAATCTTATGAAATCCCTAGAAATTCATGAAAATCCAATGAAATCTCGTAAATCGCTTGAAATCCCAAAAGTCGTTAAAATAACTTAATATCCTATGAAATATTATTAAATCTTGAAAATTATGTAAAATTTCATTGAATTTTGTAAAATCCTTATAAATTCCACAAAATTCTTCGAAATACGGTGAAATCACTTAATATTTCTAAAATCTGAATAAATTTCATAAAACATTTTAAAATTCCTTCACATTATACAAGATTACATGAAATCTCTTAAAATAATTTTAAATCCAATAAAATTTCATGAAATGACTAAAAACCTCTTTATAATTTCTCAAATTACTCAAAATTTCAAAAGATATATAATCACAACTCTTAAAATTACTTAAATCCAATGCAATTTAAGCAAAATAAAATTAAAATCGCTTAAAATTGTTGAAAATCCAATGTTGGAAAAATTTCTTGAATCCCTTAAAATTACTTAAAATCCCACAAAATATCGTAAAGTTCTTTAATAATTTCTAAAAATCACAATTTTGGTAAAATCCTTTGAAATTTCTTAATTTTATTCTAAATCCTCTAAAATTACAGTCTCTCAAGTTACTTAAAATTCCACAAGATATATAGTGAAAACCTATAAAATTACTAAGAATCCTGTAACATGTTATCAAATCCCATAAAATTACTTAAAATCTCATGAAATCCCTTGAAATTCCTGAAAATCCCGTGAAATCTCGTAAATCCTTTGATATCCTTTGATTCGTTGAAAGATTAAAAAATTTTAATTTTAATTTTTACAGGTTTGGAAATCGCCTCTTAAATTCTATATTAAATCTTTTAAAAATTATAAAACTTTGAAATCCCTCCATAATATTCCCTAAAAAACTTGAAAATCTCTTAAAATCCCAGAAAATTCTTGAAATGTCACGATATCATTTAAAATCACTTTATATCTTTTAAAATCCGTTAAAAGTATTAGATATCTTATCGAATGCCGTGAAATCCTTTAAAATTTCACTGGATCTTTTAAAGATAAGAAAAATTTTTTGAAATCATTTAAAACTATTAGAAAGCCTTCAAATTCTATAAAACTCCTCGTAGTTCTTAGAAACCTTTTAAAATTCCTTAACATTTCAAGAAATCCTTCGAAATCGCTTAAAAATCATTAGAATCTCTCACAAATATTCTCTTAATATTCTTCAAAATTTCAAAATACATAAAATCCCTTAAACTTCCGCAACATATCCTGAAATACCTTAAAATTATAAAAAATCTGTTAAAAATCCTCAAAATCCTCAGAACTTCGTAAAAAGCCCTTGAAAATAGTCAAAATCCATTAAAATCCCTAGAAATCTTTTAAAATTTGAATCACCGAAATTTCATTGCTTTTTGAATGATTTGAAATCATAAATAAGCTCGTTATAATATAAATAATTTAAAATACATAAAATTTCAATAAAATAAATAATTCTAAGGGATTTAAAATAATTTCAAGTGATTTTAATATTGTAAATAATTTAAAAACATTCAAATGTCTTTAGGTTGCATATATTCAACGAAATTTTAGATATTTCTATAAATAATTGAGTTGATTTCTATGCAAATCTAAACCTGATAAATCATTGACAAAGACGTATATTTAAACATAAAGAACAAGTCAAGAAACTTACGAATCGATCCATCTTGGGTCCAGAGAAGATCAGAAATGAATTCGAATTAAATTCTCCGATCTTCATATACCCATTCTATATTCGATTGCTAAATCAGAAAAGAATTATTTTGCCCACAGGTAATAATAATGGATATCAAGAATGGCGTGTAAAAACAATTTAAAAGTTTTGAAAAAGCAATCTCGGGGTCATTCTAATTATTCAATTTTTTTAAGGTCCATTTTTCGGGCCTGTGGGCCAATTATTTTGAGTCATAAACGATGTAACTATTCTTTGTATCATTGCGTCACGTGACCATTTGACCAATATGCGTTATTGGTTCAGAAAAATATTTCTACATGTAAGTCAGCGGGAGTGATGCTTACAACATTTTTACGTAATAATATTTGATTCATATCGCACTTTTTTATCTCAACTGCGTCTAGATGTATAATAGAACAGCTCCACGTTTGCAAACCGATTAATATCGAAAGCCGCGGGGTCCAAATTTGGGCGGACCCCTGCTACTCGGAACAAAACAGTGATTCAATTGTTGAAGGTGAAAGGGCAATTTGTTTAGAAAAATTGGTTACGTCAATCAAACTCTTTTATTAATTTTTATTTTCATTCTTTAATTTTTCATATTTTATGTCACTTTTATTTTTACCTGTAAAATTAAACATTTTTTTGCAATTTTTTGCAAAACATTTGCAATTTTTTAATCCGGATTTTCGGAAAAAAACAACTTTTTTCCTGATTTTTCTCTTGTGATGTATCTTTTTAGCAATCTTTTATTATTAAATTAATAAATTACAAAAAGGTACTCAAGTTTATGAAATTAGATTTTTTTTTAAATAGGATCGGTATAAAAATTCAAAGTAATAAAATTCTAAATTTAATGTTTTTGCTTCCTCAAGGCGAGGCTTTGTTTTCGATACATTTTCTAATCAATTGTCCGGATGTATGTACGTATGAATGTGTGTGTGTGTGTGTGTGTGTGTGTGTGTGTGGATGTCTCCATTTTTTGTCGCCCTATTAACTTAAAGACAGTTATAGATAAATTGATGAAATTTGTAGGGTATATTGGAACCACTAATATTTCAAAACGTGCCAAAGGATTTTTCAAAATATTGAATTTTAAAATTTGTATGTAGATTTTGAATTTTTGTGAAATTGATTTTTCGACTATAACTTCTCAAATAATGAAAATTCAAAGCTTATGTAACGTAAAGAAAGATTCCTTTATGATTAATGAATTTTATAGAATTTTAAGAAAATTATGATTATTTTTAATTTTGAAAATCGTTAGTGCTTCCTCTATGAGGAAGCAAATTTATTTGCAACATCATCATAATGAGGAAGCAAAGTGCTCAAAAATGAGCACAAAAAAAATATAAATATAGTTAAATGGAACACCCGAGATCGAATTTACAGCTAGTTTAAATTGAAAATGAACGATTCGTAATTAATGAAAAAAAAATATTATATTGAAATTTTTATTTAGTAAAATAAAGAAAAATTTGAACGTTTTCTATTTTAAATTGATCAGTTATTGAGGCTTGACGTTTTAAATAACTTTTAAGATAAATATTTGTTTAGCAAAACTCAAATGAATTCAAAAGAATTCAAATGGATTCAGAACAATTCAAAGGAATTCTGATTTACTTCAATTTTAATATTTTTAATATTTTTTAAAAGACATTAAAGGATTTCATAAGAATCCAAAGAGAATTTTCTTTCTAAATTTGAATCAGTGGAAAATCAGTGAAATTACACATACACTGATTCACAGTCGAATTCTACTGATTCTCAGTAACTTTTTTATATCGATTTTGATTAGTGAAATTCTACTGGAAATCAGTAAAAGTCACTGAATTTTCACTGAATAAAATCTTAAAAAGGGAATCTGAAGATCAGTAAACTTCCACTGATTCAATTTTAAAGATGTTAGTAATGAAAATTTGTTTGAAAAATAAGTGAATTTTGCATGGCACGTTTTTGGATTTTACTAAACAATTCTATCCCTAATTTCCCGAATCTTTTCATAAAATTCCGGTGTTTTCCTATATTTTTCAAAATACACTGAATTTCCGGCAAATTAATTATTCCATAAATAATTAAATTAATTATAAATTAATTTGAAAAATTGAATATTTCTACAAAAATTTAAGGTTTGGTGAATTCCGACATTTTAAATGATGAAAACATTAAAATTTTGCTATAAAATTTAATTAAGTTTTATAGATTACGAAAATATATAAGATTTACAAATATAATAATAATAATAATAATAATAATAATAGTATTTTTCAAGTAACATAATTTACGTATTTTACAGACCCCTGTTCATACTTTATTAGCCAGATTCATAATCGAAACTGCTCTTGAATACAAAATACTATGAGTTTATATATCGATGAAGCTTAGGTTTCCTCTCACTATCGCTCAAGCATATATTTCGAATTTTAATGCTAGAAACGTTTAGGAGGGCAAAGGAGGCAACAAAAGATTTGATTTAGGTCACTAAATCATGTTTATTACAATGACTTTACACTTTATACAAAGCATAAAAATGACAAGACACAATTTGTCTTTTTTCTGCAAACAACTGTGTTGTAAGAAAGAAATTTAGCAATCTATAATCATTGTTTAGAATTGAATAATATACAGAAATTTAAAGAGAATCCAAAGCCTTATGATCTATGACGTTCAAAATGACGTAAATAGACGTCAAAAATAGCATAAAAAGGACATCAAAAATAACGTCAAAAACGACAACAGAATGATGTAAAAAACAACGACAAAATTGACGTCAAAAACACGTGAAAAGAATGTCACAAAAATGTCGAAAAAATTACGTCAAAAACGACAAAATTACATTAAAAATGACAAAAATCAAGTCAAAAATGACGTCAAAAAGACGTCAACAACGACGAGAAAATTACGTGAATCCCGATGACAAAAACGACGTAAAAAACTATCCCAATTTTTGACGTTAAATTTGACGTCATTTTTCACAAAAACGTCGAAAGAAAGAACGTCAAAACGACTAAAAAAATGACGTAAAAAATTATTCTAATTTTTGACGTCGTAAAAAATTATTCTAATTTTTGACGTCGTAAAAATTATCAATATAAAATTTTTCAATAGAATTGAAATGAAGTAAAAAGGACGTTAAAAATGACGTCACGAAAACGTCGTAGAAAATAACGTCAAAACAACGTAAGAGCCTCGTCAAAAAACGACGTCAAAATAACGTAAAAAACGTCAACAAAAATTACATCAAAAACTATCTCAATTTTTGACTTCGAAAACATAAGAATTTCAAATAAAATAGAAACGAAGTAAAAAGGACGTCAAAAATGACATCAGAAAAACGTGGGAAAAAAAGCTCAAAACAACGTAAAAAGAACGTCAAAACGACGACAAAATAAAGTTAAAAACGACTACAAAAATGATGTCAGAAACTATTCTAATTTTCGACGTCGAAAACATCCAGGTTTACAATAGAATAAAAACGACGTGAAAAGGACGTCAAAAACGACGACAAAATAGCGTCAACAAAAACTATTTTCTTCAATTGGGTTCTTAAATATAATAACATTGTTAATTTTTATTCGACCTTTTATCATTGAATGATTACTTTATGTAAATAATCTTCTCTGTAAAAAGTTTCTATATTTTCCTTTTTATTTTTATTTTTATATTTATTATATTTTTACAAATATCAATATAAACTTGCATTTTTTGATCTAGTTTTTTCCCGCTGTAGACTCTTGCGATTTACTTTCTGCGTAAATTCCTTATCCACTTTTATTTATCATGTAATTCGCAACATTAATTTTTTCGATAAACTCCCATAATAATAATAATAATAATAATAATAATAATAATAATAATAATAATAATAAACAAGACCTGAAGAAATAAACCATAATCATACCATAACGACATAAACCGACAAGACTTGGCTCTCTCAAGGATTCAATCTGACTCCCACTCCCAGGGTGCGTGAATTCACTTTTTATAAACAAACCCGTCCAGTATTCAATTCCTGAAACTCGCTAAGCGGTGTCGCATCCTTTTATCTTCTCATTACATGGAAAGCATATAATTCCTCTCTCAGTGGGCGGAATCTTGTCAAGTTGGAGAAAGGGTCGAAAATGATGAATAAAGAAAACGAGGAATAAAGAAAATAAGTAATAAAGAAGACAAGGAATAAAAAAGACAAAAAATAAGAAGGACAAGTAATAAAGAAAAAAGCCGAATGCTGAAGAGGAGAGCTAAGTATCGCGGGACTGAGAGAAAAAGTCCGAGGACGGGTACAGTACATAATAATAATCACAAAAAAGGAGAAGAGGTAAAAATAATTCCGAGTTAATGGGATGAGAATGGGTGAAAGTTACATAAGACAGAAACGTGTTGCCATGTATGTTACGTGGTTATGTAAAAGTGGATCAGTTGTCTCGTTTTTGGCTTAATCGGCCAAGCCGAAAGTCCGGGGCGTGGAGCCCCTCACTGGGTCATTGCAACAGGGGTACTGATGATTATTTTGCGCCCGAGGGACCACCGAATACTGGGGAGAGCACTCATATAAAAGGACCGAGTCGTCATCCAGTCAGCATCATTCGATCGTCTCTCATCCATCGGTTAAACAAACCATCTCTACAGCAATGGCATTCAAGGTGAGACTCTTTCTTCCATACCATTCTCATTTCTTCTAAATAGCTTTCTCTTACACTTTCGCTAATTCTACTTCTCGAAAAAAAGTCATTATCATCATCATTATCATTATCGAGTCCCACACTCTGTGCGTAAACTGCATTCTCAACTCATCTAAAAAAAAAAAATAAATTATTATCATCATCGTCATCATCATCATCATCATCATCATCATCACCACCATCACCTTAAAAAATTAACAAAATCTCTTTTTTTCCAGTTCATCACCTTCGCCTGTCTGTTGGCAGCTGCAAATGCAGGAGTTATTAACACCCCACAATACGTAGCCGGACCAGCACCTGTTCAATACGCCGCCCCCGCCTACGCACACGCCCCAGTTAGCTATGCTGCCCAACCCGCCCCCGTGGCCTACGCAGCAGCTGCCCCAGTAGCTAAGGCTGTAGTTGCTAAGACCATCGACGCCGACTACGACCCCAACCCCCAATACAGCTACGCTTATGATGTTCAGGATGGTTTGACCGGAGACTCCAAAAGCCAACACGAAACCCGCAATGGAGACGTTGTCCAAGGCAGCTACTCCCTTGTTGAAGCCGACGGAACCCGTCGTACTGTAGAGTACACCGCTGACCCAGAAAACGGTTTCAACGCTGTTGTCCACAAGGAACCCGCCCAAGTTGCTGTTAAGGCTGTTGCTGCCGCTCCAGTTGTCAAGGCTGTCCATGCTGCCCCAGCTGTCTACTCTGCACCCGCTCACTACGCCGCCCCAGCTGCGTACGCTGCACCCGCTCACTACGCCGCTCCAGCTGCCTATGCTGCACCCGCTCAGTACGCCGCCCCTGCTGCATATGCTGCACCTGCTCACTACGCCGCCCCTGCTGCGTATGCCGCCGCACCAGCTGGTCATGGATACCATTAAATTTGTAGATCTTTTGTAATCAACAATAAGCTGTTTTGTATACTTTAGGAATTAAGATAGGCCGGTTTCTGCATCGTGTAAATTTTATTTGTAAATAAATTATATTCATGTGTGATTGAAATTTTTGTTTTTCTATTCATTTGAGGAAATATGGGAATTATCTTTCAGGCCATATGAAACTTACCCGATCTCTACCTTATTGACAGGTATGTTTATCTGGTCTTAAATATGACATCAGAAAAACGTGGGAAAAAAACCTTAGCATATTTTCTTTAATTTTAGAAATTTTTATTTGCATCCGAATTAATATCCATTCGAATTAATCGGAATTAATCCGATCAATTAAACGCAGTTTTATCTCTTTTCGTAATTTGCATTTCTTTTAAAATCTGAAATCATGAAACTTTTCATTTTAATGATTAATTACTTAATTAATTTTAATTATCACCTAAAACCGAAATTTAAAATTCGCGAAAAATCAAAATTTCTTAAAGAAAATAATAATACCGAAATAATAAAATTCTCGAAATTATCAAATTCCCGAAACATTTTGTTCAGAATTTCTTTGAAAAATTTTTCTTCAAAATTTAGAACAAAAGTTAAGAAGATAAATTTTAAACAAAAATTTCGGGAATTTTTAATATCAAGAGATTTCAATTTCCTTAAAAATCCTTAAAAATCCATAAAATCTTTTAAACATCTCATTACATTCCATGAAATCCTTAAAATTCTAGAAAATCCCTTAAAATTATAAGAAATTTCATAAAATTGTACAAAACTCTGAACAATTCCGTAAAATATTTTTAAAGTTATTACATATTTTTTGTTAAATTCCTGGAAATTTTATTGCAACATTTAAAATTCCTCGAATCTTCACAATAAGATTTAAAATCACTCAAAAAACCCATAAAACTTTTCAAATCACTTAAAATTACATCAAAATCATTAATATTTTGAAATCCTTGTTAAAAATAAAAATCTCTAAAAAGAATTCCTAGAAATCTCTTGATATCCTTTTAAATTATTATAAATCTCATAAAATTCCATTAATTAAATAAAATTTCTGCAATATCTTTTGAAAATTGTTGAAAGTCCTTAAAAAATTTACAGCCTTTTAAATCCTTTTAAATTATAGTAAATCTTTTAAAAATTGTAAAAATATTTTGAAATCCCTGCATAAAATTTGTTGAAAAATTTTTAAATCTCTTAAAATCGACGAAAATTCTTAAAATTTTAGGGTAACATTTACAATCCCTTTACGTCCTTTAAAATCCGTTACAAATATTAGAATTCCTTAAAATTCCTGAGAATTCTTAAAAGTCTCTTAAAATTGCATGAATTCTTTGAAAATTTTACGAAATATCCTAAAATCATTTAAAATTCTCAAAAACCTCTTAAAATTCCTGAAAATTTTCTCTAAAATCTCGCGTAGATATATTAAAGTTTTAGATCTGATTGGTTTTTGAATGACTTAAAGATGCAAAAAGGCAAAGAAAATAATTTAGTTGTGGAATTCTATAGCACATTATAAAACAAAAACAAACAAAATTCATTATATAATTGAGAGGAAAGAGGTAATGGAATACATATAATATGGTATTTCCCTATCTTTGACTCAATAATACTCTTAAACATTCCTCGTGCTTAAGTAGACGTGCATTTTCTCCTTCCTTTAGCCTCTAACTTTTCTACCTCAACCCTTTGGGATTCCCTCTCATTAAATGTGTACGCCATGTCTCATTAATTAAACGGAATATGTAAGGAGGGTCCAACCGGATGTTCGTGACGCTCAGAAATGCAAAGCCACACATACATGTATACATTTCTTTGAAGACAAAGACTTCTAAAGTATTAGTGAACACAACGCCTCTGGCGCAACCAATGAGTGTTTCAAATAAATATAAAAAATAAATAAAAATGTCGAAGAGTCTGAAATTGAATTCCCATGACTGTAGGGCATGTTTATCTGCAATGCTGCGAAAAAATCATCAAGGAGAGAAAAACGAAGCTCATTCATTATTTTATGATTCTGCTGGCAATATATATTTATGGTTGAAGGATGAGGTATGCTTAGCATTATTTTTATGGTGGCTAATCGAAAACATGACAAGTCTCAATTGGTAATTATTTAGAGAATTCTATTATATAATATATCAATTAATTTATTTTAAGTGCTCTCTTAAAATTTCAAGAATTTTCTGGGAATTTCAAGAGATTTTTAAATTTTCAAGGGAATTTTATGGAGGGATTTCAAAAGATTTTTAGAATTTAAAAAAAAATTAGTAGAATTTTAAGATATTTCAAGGTATTTTGCGGAATTTTGAAGGAATTCATACAATTTTAAGAGATTTTTAAAAATTAAAAGGGATTTTTATGACTTTTAAAATATTTCATGGGATTTAAAGGATTTTAAAACATGTCAGGGAATTTTATTTAGAGATTTCAAAAGAAATTTATGGCTTATAAAAGGTTTTTATAGAATTTACAAGGACTTCGAAGGTTTTTGTAAAATTGTTAGATTTCGAAAAATTATAATTTACATTTTAAATATTCGTACGGAATTTGGAGGCATTATTAAATTTTTTATTTTTTCTGAGAATTTTACAGGATTTTATGGGATTTTAAGTGTCATGGAATTTTAAGAGGTTTCTAAGAATTCTTTTTAGAGATTTTTATGAATTTTAAGCGGGATGTCAAAGTATTAATGATTTTGAAGATTTTTGTGGAATTTTAAGTGATTTCAAGAGATTTCTAAAAATTGTAGAGATTTTAACGAATTATACGGGTTTTATAAAGCTTTTGTGTAATTTTAAGTAATTTGAAAAGATTTATGGGCGTTTTAAGGGATTTTAAATCATTCGGGGAAGATTCGAGGAATTTTAAGAGATTTCAAAAGGTTTCAGAGAATTTTAACAGATTTTAAGGAATTTCGAATGTTGAAATAAATATTCCAAAAATTTTAAAAGAAAAATTTTTTTTATTTAATAATTTTAAAAATATTTTATGGAATTGTTCAGGATTTTGTTAAATTTTATGGAATTTCTAATAATTTTAAGGGATTTTCCGATTTTTAAAAGATTTTCTAGAATTTTAAGGGATTTCGACGAGCGAATTTCAATTTATTTTTTTGAAATTCAAAAGAATTGGAGCATATTAAAAATATTTCGTGGAATTTTAACAATTTTAAGTGATTTTAAAGAATTCTAAATTGTTTGAAATTTTGAGGCATTTTAAGAGGTTTTTGAGAATTTAAAAAGATTTCAACGAATTTAAGCGATTTCTAAGATTTTTCGTGAGATTTTGAGGGATTTAAAAAAGTTTGTAGAATTTTTAAGGCCATGTACGACTTACCCGATCTCTACCTTACCGACATTTTTTGCCTGCAACGCTATGTCTACATTTATTGAGATATCAAATTGAAAATTTCTAAAATTAAAGAAAATATACTAAGGTATGTTTATCTGGTCTTAAATTTTTGTAAAAATAAAAAAATAATTTTTCAAAAAAAAATTTTTTTTTTACAAATGTCAATATTTAAAACCAGATAAACGTACCTTAAGGCTTTAGCTTCAATTTCAGAAATTTACAATTTGATATCTCAATAAATGTAGACGTAGTGTTGCAGACAAAAAAATGTCGGTAAGGTAGGGATCGGATAAGTCTTACATGGCTTTAAGGGGTTTTAAGGAATTTTTAATGTTTTACTGGAAGTTCAAGTAATTTAATGGTTTATAGTAAATTTAAGTGATTCTAAGCGATTTTTAAAAGATTTTCTAGAATTTTAAGGATTTCATGAAATGTAATGAGATTTTTAATAATTGTAATGGAATTTAAAGAACGTAAAGCAACTTCAAATGTTAGAATTAAAAAAATTTTTTATGGTGTTTAAACGATTTTAAAGTTTGTCAGGTAATTTTATTGAGGGATTTAAAAAAATATCTATACATGTATGATTTTCAAATGATTTTGTAGAATTTAAAAGGATTTCGAAGCTTGTCGTAAAATTTAAAGGATTTTATGAGATTTTAAAAAGATCTTATGAAATGTGTAATCCTTTTAACGTATTTTAAAGGATATAAAAGAATTTTAAATGTTATATTGTAAAATTTCAAGAATTTTCTATGGGAATATTAAGACATTTCTCGGTTTTTTTTTTTTTTTTTCAATAAGATATTGTGGAATTTTTATGGACTTGATGGAGTTTTATGAGACTTCTAATAATTTTAAAGAATTTCAAGAGATTTTTCTGATTTTGAAAAAATTTTGTAGAATTTTTAAAGATGTATAGAAATTGAAGAGAAAAGAAAAAAAAATGTTTCGAGAAATGTTAAACAGAAAGTTTAAGGATATTTTGAACAAAAGTTTTGAACATAAATTTTACACTCAAATTTTAGAGAAATTTCAATAAAAAAAAATGTATCATTCACAAAGGTACTTTTTTTCTGGAATTAGCAATTTTCGGGAGTCTAAATTATTCGGAAATTTGAATTTTTGGGATTTTAAAAATTCGGGTATTTTATATTTTCGGAAATTATTTTTTCACATTTGGAATTTTGCTTTTTTGGCAAAATGATATCCGATCAAATTTTTAAGAAATATTTTTAACAAAAGTTTTGCAAATAAATTTTAAAGAAAAATTTCGATAAGTTTTAAGAGAAATTCAATAAAATTTCGTGAATTTTCAATTTCAGGAATATATTTAACTTTAGGAATTTTACAATTTCGGGAATTTTAAATTTCGATAATTGTACGTGATAATTAATTAATTATCTGCTGATTCTTCAATCTCCCAAGAAAAATTTCAGTTTGAAATTATAATGCGTTCGAAATAGTCAATTATAACGATTCTTTTTTCCATTGTTTTTATTGCTGGGATGATTTTTCACGACCTATTCGGACAATTGCAAAATCTTCGTCCTTCAGCGAAAGATTTGAAAAGTTAAGTGCACCCTTTCATCTTTTGTTCCAGACTTGTTTTGTATCATTCGGTTTTTACGAGGCTTAATAAGAGACCGCGAGATTCTGCGAAAGGTTTAAAGTGTCTGCCCAACGAAATTATTATCGTGTCAAGTGCAAATCTCGAAAATGTGTACTTTGTTATGAAATACGATATATATATATATATATGAGAAACCGGTTACTGGTTTGTAATGAAATTTATTTTACATTTGTCTTTTACGATGGGCCGTTCACTCGACAATCGATTCATTGATTCAATATATTCATTCATATTAATTATTACATTGATTACATATTTTTATCTGCTCCTTTGATGGCTCATTACCATGAAAAAGTATCGCTAAGAAAAAGACAAATTAAAATTGAGTGAAAGTTGATAATAGTTTAATCATTCGCAAATTTCTATAGGATGTCTGACGCAAGACTTTTACCATAACTGTAGTGCTCTCAATTTCTCGCTAGATATGATTTAACATTTCCTTCTTAGAAGTTATGTCTTTGGATTTTGTTAAGAGTCATCGTTGATGCTAGTTTTGGAGAGTGAATGTGTGAGTACGAAACACTTTCACTGGGCGTGTGCCCACTACACAAAAACTGGGTCACATTGTCGTAACAATTCGATCCACATATGTGGAAACCATGCAGCAGATATATTGGTCACTTATTAGTTCACGAAATTATATCACACTTGCGCGCGATTATTTTATTTTTCTTTCTACATCTTGAATATGAAGTCATTCCAAAGTCAATTAGATTCCAAAACTATAATGTATACGAGATTTTTCAGACATTTTTCGAGAGAAACCTTTTTTTTTTAGAAAGAAAGAGGTTTTCAAGAGGTTTTCTAGAAATTTTCAGGGAATTTGACGATTTTTACGAAATTTTAAAGAGTTTTACGATTTTAAAAAAATTTCATAGGATTTTAAGGGATTTTTAGAATATTTCGTGAAATTTTCAAGGAATTTATGCAAATTTAAGAGACTTTTAAGAATTTCTTAGCGATTTCTAAGGTTTTCGTGAAATCTTAAGAAATTTCAATATGTTTGTAAGAGTTTTATGCTGGGTTTTAAAGAATTTTAAATGTTATCCTGGAATTCCAAGGGATTTAAAAATATTTTAAAAGATTTCTAAGAATTGCATGCGATTTTATGGAATTTTAAAGTTATGAAAGAATTTATAATAGTAAACAAATTGACCAGTTATTGTTTTATTTGTATGTTTTTTTTTTTTTTTTTTTTTTTTTTTTTTCTGATAAATCAAAGGGCGAATTTCCTAATTTGATTTTTCTCACCCAACATTTCTTTCGCAGTGCTGAAGCTCTTTTGGGGGAGGCCATTTTCCCCATGTCACTACAATGCTGTCCCTATACATGTACTACCACACTCTCACAGACCTAAAGGAAAAAAGCTTAAGTGGGAAAACTTTAACAGCTGGTTTCAGTAGATAGTGGATATCATCCCTTGCTGGTCATTTAGCTGCAGGCTTTTACCCTCCATAGAAGTGATTCATCAGATATAATTGTGAAATATTTGTCTCGTTTTCCAATCTTGAGATTTTGGGTAATTCATTTTATTCCTTTTAGAACATTTATACAATACTTTCTTGTTACATTTACTGCTATAATACAATTATTAGGGTGCAATTATTTTTGCGCAAGGCAAAAAGCAGAAAATCATAATACGAGTGACAGAGCAGTGACAATTATTATCTGTATTATCTGTTACCATAGAATTAAATTAAATTAAATTAAATTAAGACTGTCGGAGCAACTTTCAATCTATTACTATGTAACATTGAAAATTTACATATCCAGAAATTATAAAATTCCCTGAATTAAAAATCCCAGATATTAAATATTCTTGAAACCGAATTAATGGTTAGAGAAAAATCAATGTTTTTATTGTAGGTCAATGGCAGTTTGACGGAGGTATTAAAGTGGCAGCTGTACGTGCGCTCTATCCTTTCCGCCATTGTAAATGTATTATTGACACATATTCTTCGTGCATACTGTACATTCATTATTTTGACAATATTTAAAACGATTTCATAGAATTTTAAGGGATTTTAGAATATTTCGTGAAATTTTAAAGGAATTTATGCATCGATTTCTAAGGTTCTCATGAAATTTTAAGTAATTTCAAAAGATTTTTCTGATCCCTAAAAGATTTTGTGAGAATTTTAACGGATTCCGTGGAAACAAATATTTAAAATGTAAATTATAATCTTTGGAAATCTCTTAAAATTTTCCTTCGAAATCCTTGTAAATTTTATAAAATCTTTCTCTTTTTCTGAGATTTCTAATAATTTTAAAAGATTTCAAGAGATTTTTCGAATTTTTCAAAGATTTTGTAGAATTTTAAAGAATTTCATGGAATTTTTTTTTTTAATTTTAATATCTTTAACGAATTTTAAAGATATAAGGAATTAAAAATATACAGTAAAATTTTTAACAATTTTACGGGATTGTTAGGATTTTTGAGGAATTGTAAGAGGTTTCTAAGAATTGCCAGAGATTTTATGGAATTTTATGAGATTTCTAATAGTTTTCACTAATTTTAAAGATAAAAAAAGAATTTTAAATATTACCCTAAAATTTGAAGAATTTTTCAAAGTTTGTCAGAGAATTAATTTTATGGAGAGATTTCAAAAAATCTTTACGATTTAAAAAAAATGTAGTTTAATTTAAAAGGATTTTAAAGGCTGCATATTTTTTAAGGACTTTCAAAATATTAGACGATTTTTAAAAAATATTCTGGAATTTTTATGGATTTGATGGATTTTTAATAATTTAAAAAGATTTCAAGAGTTTTTTCAAATTTAAAAAAAAAATGTGTAGATTTGTTAAGGATTTAATGAAATTTGGCGAGATTTCCAATAATTTATAGAGATTTTAAGTGTTAAGGAATTTCAAGACGTTTCTAGGAATTTTTAGAGATTTTTAAGAATTTTAAGGGGTTTTGATTATTTTCAAGCAATTTTCATTAAATTTAAAAGAAATTTAGAATTTCAACAAATTTGAAGGGTTTTGTATGAAATGTTAAGAGATTTCTAACAATTTCTGGGGTTTTAACGAATTAAGTAATTTTTAAAATGATTTTAAGCGAATTTGAGGATTTTTATGATTTCAAACGATTTTTATGACTCAAAAGATTTCGTAGAATTTAAAAGAATTTTGAAAGTTATCGTCAAATTTTTAGGGATTTCAAGAGGTCTTTCTGATTTATAAAAGATTTTGTGTTTTTAATTTTTTCATTAAAATTCCCTTACAATATTTACGAATATTTTCAATCTTTTATAATATCTCTATTTTACGGGATTTTTATGATTTTTAAAAGATTCTGTTGAATTTTTCAATATTTTAAGAGATTTTTACGTATTTTAAAGGATTTAAAAGTTTTTCATGGAATTTTAAAGGATATTAAAAGGCTTGTAAGAATGTTAAGAAATTTTTATTTTTAAAAGTAATTTTAAGGGATTTAAATGTTTCTCATGGAATTTGAAAAGATTTCATGAGATTTCTATGACTTGTAAATGATTTTGTGAAACTATACAAAAATTTAAAAGATTTTAACGTATTTAAAAGGATTTAAAAGGTTTTCGTGGAATTGTAAAGGATTTTTAGAAACTTGGAAGAGTTTTATGAAATTTTAAAATATTATAAGTAAGAAAAACTTTTTGTGGAATTTTAAGGGATTTAAAAAGGTCTCCGAGATTTTAAATCTAGCCGTAGAATTTCGAAATTTCCACAAGTTTCTGATAATCTTAAAGAATTTCGTAGAATTTTAAGAGGTTTCTAAGAATTTTAAACGATTTCAACGAATTTAAACAATTTCGAAGGTTCTCATGAAATTGTAAGGAATGTCTAAAGGTTTGTAAGAGTTTTATCGGGTTTTAAGGAATTTTAAATGTTTAAATTACGATCTAGTTGGGGCCTCGACTAGTTTTCCCCATCAGGACCCAACTAGTTTTCCTCACCAAGGCCAGATTAAAAAAGGAAAAACTAGTGAGGCTCCCACTAGACCTCTATCGAAATTTCTACACGATTAATTGTTACCACTAATTTGATTTGTCCTTCTAGATTCGCAAATCTTGTTAAGAGGACTTGGATTAATTCCGGGATGCACTACTCTAAGGACCTTCAAAGGCCTCATACCTCATAAGGAGCCACGATCATCATCAAGAAACAACCCACCGTCAAATTGAATATTTACAGAACTTTGTAAAGAGTTAATCAAAAGCAATGAGAAGGCGAATTTTATCGGAGATCGAGACTATATTCAAAAAAGGTTACGAGGAATTTTTTGAAGACGAAACAGAAACGGCTGAAAATTTTATTTCCAAAGGAAAAGGTAGATATCCAGTTCAATGTACTCTTTCATGTGGACATTGTTGTACTTTCTTGAAATACATTCTGGCACGTTATCCTGATATTAATTCAAGACATTTTATTGGCCTCACACCTCTACAAATTGCTGTTCATGCAGACGATAGGTATTGCAACGAAGATGAATTCAGACTTTTACTAGATTATGGAAGTGATGTAAATGTGCAAGATTACAGTCGAGGAAACACTCCTCTTCACTATGCAGTGAAAAGCAAAAATTCAAAACGTGTTCAGATTTTATTAGAATATGAGGCTGATCACACTATTACAAATTCAATGGGAGACACCCCTTTAAGGCTTATAAAAAATACTGCAGTGACAATAATGAGACACCATTTCTGTTTGTCTTTTTTCCTTGACAGCGAGGTAAGAAACGTGTGTTTTGTCGTTAGGGCTATTGTTACAGATGAAGAGTCTGATAAACGTGTGAATGCAGATGATTTGAAACACGTGAAAACGAAATTGCGAAATGTGTACGATAGTTTTAAGGGCGAGCTAGAAAAACTGAAATTGAAAAAAGTGAGAAATCTTTCTTACTACGATCTTTTAACGAAATCTGTTAGTTTCTTACCAGATTGGTTAAACACAGATCTCCTAGAAACTATTGAGTCTTCTGACATTAAGAGGAAATTTCCTTTTTATAGTGACATGCTTAGAATGCGAATTAGGAAGATTAAAGAGAGGCATATTTTAGTCAGGTTTTGTGAAGAGTATTTTCACTTAAAGTGTAAACTACCATTTTTGGTAACAAAAAAAATCATTAGTTACCTTGATTCAGCGGAATTGATTTCTTTATGGAGGATTTTGAAACGACAAGAAGAATATTTACCGAAATTGTTTAACCGTCCGGGCTCTTTGTGTCATACGGGGGGTTGACCCTTTCCTCCCCCCCCCCAACGAAATGAAAAATATATAAAAAATATTTCTATAGTAAGTTTTCATCTTTTATTAAAACAACATGATGTTTTTCTACTGGTCAACCAAATCAAATTTCGACCAATCCCCCCGAAATTTCTTTCTGGTTGCGGCCGGCCTTGATGAAGCTACTTGAATTATACAAGTAATTTATTTATTTATTTATTTTCTTATGGTATCCTTTTGAATACTTTTTAGTAGAATATTTAAATTATTTGAATATTATCATATTTGTCAATAAAATGTGCTTCTCAAATAATTAATAAACATTAAATTAATGTATAACAAATTAATTTTATAACTTTTATATTTTATATTACTTGTGTAAAAAAAAAAATAATAATTTACAATCAATAATTTATGTAATTATTACTTCAATTATTTTTATAATAATAATAATTATATTATAATAGTTTCTGAGGATTTTAAGAGATTTTAAATGTTAAAAATCTTTAAAATGTTTATAGGAATTTTTAGAGAGATTTAAATGATTTAAAAATTTCTTATGTAATTCTATTCAGAAATTTCAAAAGATTTCTATGATTTTTAAAGGATAAGAGATTTTTTTATAATTTTAATAGATTTTAAAAAACGTAAGGTGATTTTTAATGTCATTATAGAATTTTAAGGAATTTCACGAAGAACATTTTTATAGTTTTCAAAAGACTTTTCGAATTTAAAAAAAAATTTTGACATTTTTAAAGATTTCATGAAATTGTAAGGAATTTTAAGTCAATTTAGGAGAATTTAAGAGATTTTTATGAATCCTTTAAAATTCCATGAAAAACATTAAAATCCATTAAAATTACTGTAAAATATCAAAATTTCTTAAAATTCCTACAAGCTTTATAAAATCATAAAAATCTCATAAAATGGAAATATCTCAAGAGATTTCAAGAACTTTCTAGGAATTTTAAGAGATATCTCTAAATACCCTAAAATCGGTGTAAATCTTCAAAATCCTTGAAAATTCGTTAAAATTGGTAAAAATATCTAAAAATTCTTAGACTCTGCAAAAAATCCTTAAAATTATTATAAATCTCATAAAATACCTGGAAATCCTTAAACAAACTTTCTTAAGAGTCGACTAATTTCTTGAAAGTCCTTAAAAAATGTACAACCTTTGAAATCCATTTAAATTATACTAAATCTTTTAAAAATCTCTTGAAATCTCTTGAAATCTCTTGAAATCACATAAAATTCCATAAAATCCCGCGCAATTCTTCGAAATCTTTTTAAATTCTTGAAATCCTCTTAAAATTTCTCCAAATTTCAAAACATTTAAGAATCCCTTTTAAAATCGCTAAGAATTCTTAAAAGTCTCTTAAAATTGCATAAATTCCTTGAAAATTTCACGAAAACTGCACGGGTGTATCTTAAGAAATGCAAAAACAAAACATGTATCCGAAAAGTAAGAATAGTTTTTGGACCTTGATCTTAGAAAATGTATATGCCAACAAATCTCAGTGTCGTCATTTTTCATGCATATACTCTAGAATTAAGTCATTAATCATGAAATTGGTTTCTTCCTTTTCTACCCTTGCTGCATCACTCACGAATGAAAAGCACTAGCAAAGAAATGAATGGTCAAAAGTCAATGTGCGCATAAATTACGTAGTTATATGCCTAACAAGTGAGCCACTTATGATGTTACAAATTTCTTTTGTAAACGGCATTTTCACTGAAACTGACTGTGCAATCATAAATTATTATATTCCTTCTTTCAACTTCAAGTCATTTAAAGTCCAATCAGATTTAAAAATGTAATATATGCGAGATTTTTAAAAAATTTTTAGAGAAAAACCACTTTTTTAGAAAGAAATTTTAAGAGATTTCTAATGTTTTAAGGAATTTTAAATGTTATCCTGTAATTCCAGGGAATTGTAATATATTTTAAAAGATTTCTAAGAATTGTGAGGGATTTTATGGAATCTTATGATTTCTAATAATTTTAAGTGATTTCAGATTTTTTTGAGAATTTTGAAGAATTTCATGGAATTTTATCAGATTTCTAACGTTTTAAGGAATTTAAAATGTTATCCTGAAATTCCAAGGAATTTTAAGATATTTTAAAAGATTTCTAAAAATTGCAAAGGATAGTAGAATTTAAAGGATTTCAAATCCTGTACATTTTTTAAAGGCTTTCAAGAGATTTGTTGATTTTTAAGACATGTGGAATTTTTGTAGATTTGATGGATTTTCATGAGATTTCTATTAATTTAAAAATATGTCAAGAAATCTTTCAAATTTTTAAAAAATTTTGTAGAATTGTTAAGGATTTCTTGGAATTTGGCGAGATTTCTAATGATTTTAAATGTTAAGGAATTTCAAGATGTTTCTAGACATTTTCATGAATTTTAAAAGATTTTGACGATTTTCAAGCAGTCTTCACTAAATGCAAAAGAATTTTAAAATTTAGTGGAATTTTAATATTTAGTGGAATTTTAAAGAAATTTAATTGATTTTGAATGTTGTAAAATTTGGAGAAATTTTAAGATATTTCCGCGAATTTGAAGGGTTTTCGAAGGTTTTGTATGAAATTTTAAGAGATTTCAAACCGTTTCTAGGGTTTTAAGGAATTAAAAAATTTTTCGTGGAATTTCAAAGAATTTTTAGAGATTTTAACGCATCGTAAAGAATTTTGACTGAAAGGACTTGAAAAGATTGAAAAGGATTTTATGAAATTTTTAATATTTCAAAAATATTTCCTAAGTATTTCAAGAGACTTCAAGTGCTTTCAAGGAATTTTCAAAGATTTCATATGATTTAAAAATTGTATAAGGATTTCTTTAATACTAAACACAAGAAATGTAGGGAAAGTTATTTGATAATAATGCTGCAAGAACGATGATACAGTGGTGACAATGAGCAAGTGACTAAATTAACAGCCATAACCCATTCTCATCGCGTCACATAAAAACATACTTCCAGAGCAGCCGCTAGAGCCTGCTGCTTTTATTACACGACATAGGTTGTTTAAGCTTCACCATCTACAACAGATTTTAAGAATTTGATGGGATTTTTAAAACAGTTTAATTAACGAAAGCTTTTACAGAAATTTTGTAAGATTTCAAGATATTTTAACAGATTTTCGCGAATTGGGAGAAAATTTAAAGAAATCCGGAAATGAAAAAAATCATTAATTTTTCTTTATGATGCGGGAAGTAGATTTCCGGTTTATACAAAGAACTTTTCCGATTAATCTAAATAATTTTATTTGACACTTGCAACTTATGTTAAATCTCTTGAAATCTTTTATGAATTATATTTATAAATCCTTTACAAAAAACTTTAAAATTCCATAATCTCTTGATTATACACTTAGAAATACTGTAAAATTTTTTAATTTATCGAAATTAGTTAACATCAATTGAAATCTCTTAACATCTTTTGAATTTTCTAAAATCCTTTAAAATCATTTGAAATTCCCTATAGATTTAGTAAAAATCTCCTGAAACTCCGAGCAATGCCTGTTCAATTTCTGCTAGTAAAGAATATAATATTAACACGCGCATCGATATGAGATTGTTTTTTTTTTTTTTTTATGTAAAAACCTTTTTAGTAATATTATAAGTGTTAGAGGTAAAATTATATTTTATAATACACCTATATATGTGGAATTATTTTGTCCGGTTGGACACATGAAACAGTTTAACGGTTCTCATTCTTCGATCAACTGAGTTAAGAAATTTCTTGTTCGGTTCTACTCCATTATACACGTTATGGCTTCTAAGAATTTATTTTTTAGGCATTCTTTGCAATTTAACTGCGCTATTTTTTAGTTACTTAAAATTTAAATTCTTAAAGATTATTAAGAAATAAAAATATGTAGTTTTTAAATAAATTTCAATATAGCAATGAAAAAGTGTGAGAATTGTCCAGGAATTTTGTGGACAAAATTTTATATATACTCCTCTGATTTACAGAAAGTTTAAGATATTGTACAGAATTTAAAGTATTTTAAAGGATTTAAGGAGATTTCATTTGATTTTCTCCATATTAAAATGAAATCTTTCAAGTTTCTTAATATCACTTAAGAGTGTCGGTGCAAAGTTCTAATCTAAAAATTCGATTTCTTCATTTTACTCAAGAAATATTAAATATTATATTCGTTGAGTAAAATGCAGAATAGAATTTTGAACTAAACACTTGTGTCCAACGCCCTTAAAAACATGCAATATTCAAAAATGAGGGAGTCTAAATGTTTATTAAGGAATTTCCAAAAATTTCAACAAATTTTAAGAGACCAGCAAATCAGCATGTGCGTTATTATTTTATTTTCCTTGTTACAATTTCAAGTCATTTAGAAGCCAATCAGGTTAATAATAATAATAATAATAATAATAATAATAATAATTCAATACTAAATACAATATTAATTGGACTTCGTAGATTGGTTGATTAAAATGCAGGCGGGTGTCTCATGGAATTATATATATATATATATGAATCGAACGACCTTGTTATGCGAGTCAAGTATAATTATCGTGGATTAAGAAGTAAAAAGTAACTGTCTTATAGCGAAACGTTATACGAGACTTCAGTGTCAATAAAGCTGCTTTTCAATGAAGCCTTAATTACTAGTTAATTACAGAACAAGGATTATTTTTTCTTATAAATTATATTTTTTCAAAAGAATAGAGAATATGCATGTCATGTCCTTGAAGGGCGTCCAAGTTATTAATTTTTACCCTATAATTAGCAAAATAGCGTTTTTAATATACTTTCTTTATTAAGAAATTGTTACAGCTAGATATAAAATAATCTATTTTTCAAGTGTAATTTATATAATGAGTCCCAGCAAAAGTCGTAATTAATGCTAATGAAATGGTATTCTATTTTAAAATATAATACCATTTCACTTTTTTTTATGATATACTTTTACTCGATTGACTGCGACCGCCTCTTTCTTTTTGATCAAGATAGAAGTTTGTATCGATATTGAATTTCATTCGCCTGGCACCTGTAATTTATATCGCGATCTTTGAGTTCACGTATGTCCTTATTACCAAAGTGGTATCAAGGACATCGATTGGACAATGGCCCGCCCTGCCCATCGGCACTCTTCGAAGAGGAGAAAAGTGAAATTCAATAATGTTATAAATTACGGGCTGAAATTCAAATTGGTGTACATAAATCGTTATTGAAACAAGGAACATCCATTATTGTGTATTTCTTATATGGTTCACGAGATTTTATTTGCATTAGTAAAATTTCCATGCTAAGTTTCAAGTTTCGATTTAAGATGTGATACTTCACATTTCACAAAATTTTAAATTCGTAAAAATCTCGAAAATTCGCGACAAATTTGGAAACCTCTTAAAACTCATGGCATTTCTTGATATATATATTCTTATATTTTAAAGGATATAAAAGCATTTTAAATGTTACTGTAAAATTTCAAGAATTTTTTGGAATATTGAAACAATATTCTAATAATTTTAAAGGATTTCACGGAATTTTATCAGATTTCTAACAGTTTTAACAAACTCTAAAGACATAAAAGATATTTAAATGGTACTGTAAAATTTCCAGTATTTTTTAAAGTTTGTTAGGGAATTTTATAGAGAGAGTCAATTTTTAAAAGATATTGTGAAATTTTATTTTTATTTTTATTTTTTTTTTCTAAGATTTTTCGTGAAATTTTAAGGGATTTCAAAAGGTTTGTAGGATTTTTAAGGGTTTTCAAGAAATTTTTCAATTTTTAAAAGATGTTGTGGAATTTTTATTTAATTAATAGAATTTTATGCGATTTATAATAATTTTAAAGGATTCAAAGAAATTTCTTTGATTTTTAAAAGATTTTGTAGAATTTCAAGAGGTTTATGGGTTTTAAGGGATTTTAAATCTTGTTGTGAAAATTCGAGGAATTTTAAGAGATTTTAAGGAATTTTAAATGCTGAAATAAAATTTCCAGAAATTTTAAAAGAAAAATTTAATAATTTTAAAATTATTTTACGGAATTTTTCAGAATTTTGTAAAATTTTATGAGATTTCTAATAATTTTAAGGGATTTTCCGATTTTTAAAACATTTTCTAGAATTTTAAGGATTTCTTGGAATGTAATAAGATTTTTAATAATTTTAATGAAATTTAAAGTACGTAAAGGGACTTCCAATGCCAGAATTTAAAAAATTTCAGGAGGTTTGTCGGAATGTTAGGAGATTTCAAGAGATTTTATTAGATTTAAAATATTTTATGGGGTTTAAAGGATTTTAAAGTTTGTTTAGGTAATTTTATTGAGAGATTTCAACAAAATTTCTATACATAGATGATTTTCAAATGATTTTCTAAAATTTAAAAGAATTTCGAAGGTTGTAAAATTTAAAGGATTTTATGAAATTTTTAAAATATGTTATGAAATTTCTAATAATTTCAGGAGTTTTTACTGATTTTCAAAAAAATATTTTGTAGAATTTTTTAAGATGTATGGAAATTGAAAAGAAAAAAAAACTTTTCGATAAATTTTAAACAAAAGGTTTGAAGATATTTTGAACAAAAGTTTTGAAAATATTTTGGGAATATTTAAATCGGGGAATTTAAAATTTCGATAACTGTCAATTTTAGGTATTTTCAATTTCGGTATTCTCATTTCCTTTCGGGAATTTTCTATTTTGGAAAGATTGGTTTTACGGAAATTTATATTTATATTTATATTTGTAACCAAAAAATTCAGCTATTCCTACAGAAGTTTCTTTTTTTAAATCTTCTAATTTAGACTCATTTAAATATGTCTTTGGATATAAACTAAAAATTTTTAAAAGAAAAATAAAATTTTTCTTCATATAAATAAAAATCGGTTTACCGATATGAAAATCGGATAGGAAGTTTATATTTCACTCACAAGAGAGCTGACTCTTACGGTCTCGTAAAATTACCAACAGTGCATTGATAAATTTCTTGATGAAAGTTAAATGGTAATTTCTATTTTACCGACTATAAAATCGGTATATTTATAATCTTCAAATCAAAAGGAAATTTTAAATGTCATCTAATTTACAGAATTTTAAGAGAATCAAGAGATTTTTATGTTTTTTTTTTTTTTGTAAATATTTTATGGTATTTTTAAGGATTTTATAAAATATTATGAGCTTTCTAATGATTTTAAACGATTTAAAGAGTTTTTCTGGGTTCTTAAAAAATTTTATGGAATTTTTAAGCATTTTATGAAATTTGATAAGATTTCCAATGATTTTAATGGATTTTCAAGGGTTTAAAAGCATTTTAAATGTTATCATAGAATTTTAAAGGATTTCAAGAACTTTCTAGGAATTTTAAGAGGTTTCTAAGAATTTTAATAGATTTCAAAGAATTTCATCGATTTCTAAGAAGGCTCTCATGAAATTTTATGTAATTTTAAAAGATTTGTAAGAGTTTTATGGGGTTTTAAAGAATTTTATAGTTATAAAATAATTTTAAAAGTTACCGTATTTCAAGAATTTTTTAAAGTTTACAGGGAATTTTATGGAGAGATTTTAAAAGATTTTTACGATTTTTAAAAGATATTGTGAAATTTTTATGGATTTGATTGGATTTTATGAGATTTCTAATAATTTTAAAAGATTGCAAGAGATTTTTCAAATTTTTAAAAAGTTTTATAGAATTGTTAAGGATTTCATGGAATTCAAGTGATTTACAGGGATTTATAAATGTTAAGGAATTTCAAGACGTTTCTAGGAATTTTAAGAGATTTCAAATAGTTTCTAGGATTTTAAGAAATTAGAAAATTTTTCGTGGAACTTTAAGGGATTTTGGGATATTTCCTGAAATTTAAAAAGAATTGATGCAATTTTAAGAGAATTTAAAGAATTCTAAGGAAATTTAAGGGATATTTTAAATGTTTTAAAATTTTTGAGGAAGTCTAAGAGAATTTTGAGAATTTAAAAAAATTTACTTTAATTTAATTTGAACTTAAAATATATTATCCATTCTGCCATTCAATACTATATAAAGAAAGTATTTTTGAACCACAAACCCTACTTTACAAAAAAATCTCGTCCAATTACGAAATTCTACATATGCTGATCAAATCTGTCATTCTTCATGCGTGGCAGAAAGCAGGACGACACAGTGATGAAGTACTATTAATTGGCTAACAACAATTCTTCGACCGAATTCTATTCAAAAATTTAATTTAAATCTGGCGAAAGTTTCGGATTGAAATTCATTCCGCACCAATCCGAAATTTTTTGAATCATCCCTGAATTTGTGTCCAAAATATAAAATGAATCCGAACCTCATTCAGAAAGATTTTCTATTCCTTTTGAATCGTATTTAATCCGTATGTATTTTCCAAATTCCATCCGACATCAAATCGAATAAATTCGATTGAATTCGACATCAAACCGACTAAATCTGACACTAACGACTTTTAATTATTTTTAATCCGCAACCAGCAATAACTTCAATCCGAATTAATCCGAATTAATTCGAAATCTGATCCGAACATATGTGTACAAATATACGTGCTAAAATCCTAATAAATTAGAAATCCAGTCGGATATAGTCGAACAGAAATCTTGGTTTGTCTTCCGATTAAGTCGGATTCAATCGGATAGTAAAAAAAATATTCGCCTTATAATAATCGGATAATTATAACAGTTGGATTGTTAAAAAATATTTGGAATCATAAGTAGGTAATAAGAATATTATTATCATAAAAGCAATATAATATACTACTTAATTTAATGTAATACTTAAATTAATCATGAATAATAAATCATAGTCGAGATAAATTATCGAATACAATTATTTTAGAAATTTTAAACTTTTTAAAACTACTTTTAAACTGCAATCCAGGCTCTCTAGAGTCTCAGCCATTTGTATTTGTCTATTTATATTTTGTAAAGAGAAAGAAGGGCGTTGTCTCACCTTGAGCAAAAAGATTAAGGCACAACAATGATAATAAATAACAATTATAATAATATAGTACGGAACAAAAAGTAATGACAGCTGAAATCTTGATGTATTGTATTTTTAATTCTCATTCTTTGCCTCAGACCTTGACAATTTTTTTTTTTTTTTTAATAAGCGCATTCTACTTATTTTTTCTCGATAACATTTTTAATTTTTATTTTTGTAATTTATATTATTTTGTTTTGAAGGCTAATTCATTCTATTTTTAACGTTAAATCACTGAAAATTCAATGTATTACAACATGTAAAAGTAAATATCTTGCCAAGAGGCATTTTATTAACTTTTTCTTAAGAATCACGTAGCCAGTTTAAATATGACAAAAAATTATAATCAGTTGATAGTGTTCGGCCTTTGTAGACATTTCCTTTTGTTTTTTAGAGTCATATTGTCTTTTACAGATTGTAACAGCGAAAGTAAGGAAAGTAGTTAACTCATTCTCGCATCACATTCTTTAATTTTCTACCCGGATGTTTACAAAAACGAATTTCTTATAGATATATACGAAACATGCTTCAAAAAGATTATTTATATCTTAATTATTATGACGTAAGATTCCCTCCACTTTTTAATCCCATATGTAACTAATAAATAATTGTAAATAATAAATTGTAGGAAAAAAAACAAAATAATAATCGAAAGGGTGTTTGTTTGCCGTCGTCCATAAAAATTAAATTAATTAAAATTAAATTAGATGAAAAATCATTAATCTCTTAAAATGCATGGAAATTTCAAAAGGTTTTTGAGAATTGAAGGGATTTTAAGGGACTTTCAAAATATTTTACGGGATTTAAAGGATTTTAAATGTAAGGAGAATTTATTGAGAGATTTCAAAAGATTATTATGATTTTAAAAATATTTTATAGAATTTACAAGGATTTCAAAAGTTTTCGTAAAATTTTAAGGGTTTTCAAGAGATTTTTTTAATTTTTAAAACCTTTTGTAAAATTTTTAAGGATTTCATGATGTAAGCTTCTTGAACACGAAATCTTTTTAATATATCCTACAAATCTTTTGAATTTCATAAAAATAAATTGAAAATCGTCGAAATCCCTTAAAATGGCTAGAAATATTTTTAAATCATAAAAAAAAATCTTTTGAATTTCGTAAAAATCACTAAAAAATCGTCAAATTCCATTAAAATTCCTCGAAACCTTTTGAAAACCGTTAAAAATTCACAAAAACTTTCAAAATCATTAATCTCTTGAAATCACTTAAAATTATTATAAATCTCAAAATAAAATTCCAAAAAATACCTCTCAATTTTTAGATATCTTTTTAAATATATTAAAATTCCGTAAAACTTCATAAAACTCTTACAAACCTTTTGAAATTCCTTAAAATTTCACGAAATGTCCTAAAAAATCGTTTAAAATTCAACGAAATATTTGTAAAATCCTATAAAAAATCTTTTAAGATTCGTAAAAATCTCTTAAAAATCATGAAATTCCTCTCTAAAAATTGAGATCTCTATAAAAATCTTGCATACATTATACATATTTAGTTTGAAATCTGATTGGCTTGAAATCTATAATAATCTATAAAATATAAATATCTAATAATAATTGGTTTGCCAGTATGTAAAAATTACAAAATATTAATTGCTTGTATATGCATTTTCACGTTCTTAGAATTACAGGCTGTCATATTTCCTCCTGAGTAAAATCACTTCCTGTAGCATTGCGACCACCACAAAGGTATGCATAAATTGATATTGTTACATTCATGCGTACAATCTCACTGAACCGTGAAACTATCGCTGGAGATCAATGTCTCGAAACTGTGTTTCAAGCATTAAATTCCTTTCAAGTGACACAAAACATCTCATCTAAACCTCATTTTAATCCGACAAAAATGTCAATATTTTATAAAGTGTTATACAATTGAAAATATAGCTTCTTATGAAGTATTATTGATAAATAATACTTCATATTGTGCAATCGAAATAAACATTTCATAAAATCTTATTCAATTGTATAGAAATATTTTCTAAGGAATTTCACCATTCTAAATAGTGTATATAGCTACTATGGGATACATTACGAATACTGCATTAATTTTCCTCACAAGATTTGAGGAAATTAAAAATTTATAGCCATTTATTACTTTTATTCACTGGTAAGAATTTATGTATAGTACATTCAGATTAAAGTAAAGAACACAATCATTTCCTGAGAGATAATAAATTCTCCTTTTTTCTATAAATCTACTTGTATTATAAATTTTATTGAACAGTTGTTGAAAATAAGTTGGGTAATATTATAATTATCATTATCATATCATTATTATTATTAAATTATATTGAAATAATTTTTTTATACCAACTTTTAATCCGAATGAAACCGGTCAACTTGCAAAAATTAGAATAATTAATCTAAACTTTCCATTTAATCCAGTCCAAATTAATCCGGTCTATCCGAATCAATCCGAGTGATTTCCGAAAATTCGAATAAAATTCATCAGAATTTCTACTTTAACAGCTGGTTAATTAAATTAATCAGAAAAAAAAGAGCAAAGGTATATATTTAATTTAACCATTATTCTTGTTAATTTAATCAGACATTTTCTCAATGTGTAAATTTCTTACAATCCGCCAAAACAGATTATGTAATTAATAATATGCAGTGATTTGCATAATATATATATATATATATATATATA
>UCOH01007335.1:0-14227 GCA_900474275.1 Synergus japonicus
ACATAGGATCCTTGTCTCATTTCTTGAAGGAGGCACATGTCAGAAACTATATGGGAACTCTCATAGGAATATGTGCAGGTTATTCCTTTAAAAATTCCTATAATAGGATCCTATGAAGGAAACCATATAGGAATTTTCAGTAGGGATATACATGAACCTGTATAGGAATAATTTTAATTTCTAAAAATTTATAGGACCCTGCAAAGTTTCATTTAATTGGGATACATGCAGAGGATCTTGTACAGTTTCCCCTGCTGAGTAATTTAGTCTGGAGCATAGGAACCTTTATAGGATATAAAAGGTAAAGGATCCTACATGGGAACCGTCTTTCAATATGTATACGTACCAATTTTCTGTATGATCAGGAAACTACACAGAAACCTACATAGGATCCCTGTCACCTTTCCTTTAATGACACACACGTGAGAAACTATATGGGAAACTTAATAGGAATATGTACAGTTCTCTTTAAAGATCCATATAATAGGATCCTATAAAGGAACCCATACAGGAATTTTCAATAGGGGAAACACCACGCCAATTAAATCGCCATGCAAATAATCCCTTGAAAATCCCCACTCCATGTCAAAACCATCTAATTCCGTTAAAACGGAGAATCCCTTTACACCTTTATAATAGTTTCCTTTCTTTTCTTTCTTTCCTTCCCATTTCTTCACTTGTAAACCTTTAATTTGATAATTTTCTTCTGTATTTTGTTCCTTCTTCATCCTCTGTTTCTACATTTCTTCTTCTTCCCCCCCCCCTCCAACTCCTCTTTCTCATCATCTTGCTTATCTTGTTTATTTTCCAATTCATCTTCATCCATTAACGCGTTCATATTCAATTCGTGTTGGTCTGTCAGCATGTCTTCATTTTCTGATCCTTTTTGTGTTTTTCTTTAACTGCTTCAACTTCGGCCAATTTCTTCTTTTTTGATTAAATTGTTTTCATTATAGTATGCATATTGCTAATGTGACTGTCGTGTGTCCTCGTTGGGGCTTCAACTTCCTCCATTAAGAATCGAATACAACCATGCTTGTGCTCACCACAAGAATAGCACCATGAACATCCATAACGCCCATTATACAGTACATATCAAAACTTTTGTTGCTTCAATTAGTGCACGCCTACCTTTATAACTCAAATGAAAGCGTGTTGAAATCCCAAGAATTACTATAATAACCTCCCATACCTTTAAGCCTGACTCTTTAAACATAATGGTGTCCTCATTATCTACTATGTAATTTTTCAAATTGTTCAAATGAAAATATTCTATGGCTGGAGTTTCGGATGAAGTACTTGAATTATTCGTGGTTGTTGCTGGTGGTTCTATCGTGGTACTTTGGGGTTCTAGGCGCAGCGATGTTACTGTTTCGATCGTTTTCAGTACTTCTTCATCCAACGAATATAATTCATCAAAGATTGAGTCATCAAAGTCTTCCCAAAATTTGAGCGTGTGCAGGGTCGTATGGTCTTTATTCGAAGTGACAGATATTACACTATCATTTCCAATCATAGTACATTCTTCTGTAATCAGAAAAACGTCAAAAATATAGCACACAAGCACTAATGCCTGACCCGCTGTAAATCTGCAAGAAGTAAACCAGAAATTAAATATTAGCAAATACGAAATTATGCTCATAGCCGGTTCTTACCTGGGCTCTAGACGACGCGGCTCTAATGAAAATTTGTAAGATAGAATTTCACCTTTTACCCGTTTTAACCCAGGTTCTATCCGCAAAATGGAATCAGATTTTCAATAATTTTGTCAGTAGTAAATTACCAGGGTGTCTAGTAATCAGGGAATTGGAAATTTCCGGTTTTCTCCCAGTCTTTTCAAGGCTTTTACCATTCAAATTTTTTTTTTCCTCCGACCAATGAAATTACTGGATTTCTCCCTGTTTCCCACTCCGGTACTCCCTGATTACACTTTTAGCCGAATCCTACCCGGATCTTGCACGGAACTTGGCCCATAAAATTTCACTTGTTACCCGGTCCTACCCAGTTTCTATCCGGAAAATGGAATCAAAATATAGCCAACATGAAATTACATTTCCAACCGGATTTCATCTAGACTCTATATGGCACCCCAATATATTCAACAAAAAGACATCCTCATCCTGAGGACTCATTCTCATCCTAAAGACATTTTATTTCAAGACATGAGACGTTTGAAAAACATCAAGTGAACTAAAATGAACGTTCAGGATGTCCTTTAGGGTGGTCCAAAAATTCCATATTAAATAGAGTTTTATTCGAAAAAATGTTGATATCAAAATGGTCAACTTTTCAGGAATGTAAAACTACGCTATACAAATTAAAAGATAAAATTTTCTATAGGTTGGACCATCTTTTAGTGCGTTTTTAAATTGAAAAGAAGAACATCATTAGGGCTGAAATATTGCGGCCATTCCCATAGGGATAGGTAACGCTCGTTGAGAATCGATTCTTCGATTCCTCGATTACGGCAGATGGGTCGCTTCCTCGGAATCGAAGAATCGAAGGTAGGAATCTTGCGACATAAAGACAGAGAAAGGCAAACTTATCGAAAAGTAAGAAAGTCGATACGATATGGCAGGAATCCACCAAATGAAAAACCGAAAAACCTCCAATGAAATGATCGAAACACGCCAGTAACCCATAACAGATAACCTTTCGGAAAACGAAAATTTATTTTCTCTGAGCTCTGTTAGTGGGAATCGATGTCGTCGATTCCGACGAAGAATCGATTCCGAAGAATCGACGCCAAGGAATCGATTTTTAGTAGGAATCGGAATCGACTTGGCCATCCCTACATTCCCCCCAGTTTATTGGAGAGAGTCATCGAAAATTTCGACCATCGGATATGCAGGCCTGTGAAAAGAGCAGTGGTAGACACTTGAATGATATCATTTTAAAATTATAAATGGCATGTAAGGACCTTTCATTTTCACTAAAGAGTTGTCTATTTCACGTCGGGAAAAGTGTATTTTTTTTAAATTTAGAAACGCACTAAAAGATGGTCCACCCTATATTATTACCCGTGCTGGTTGAAGAGGAACACAATAGATTCGTGTCCTCGAGTACCTCCGGCACATCTTCATTCGTCGACATCATCAGATCTCGAAACTCTGCAAGGAAATCTAATTATGAACCAATTTGTTGTTGTATATATATATATATATATATATATATATATTCAAATATTTTGTAAAATACTCAATCTACAAAAAAATGTTGAGACAAAAGTTATCCAAAACAGAGGGGGAAATTTAGCGGTACTATTGATATGGATCTTGACGGCAATTTTTAAGGTTAAATGAAGGTCAAGATCCTCTTTTTAAATGGAGACACATATTTTAGACTGCGGATTTGAAAAGAACGGAAAATTTCACGTTCAAATAGTAATCTTAGAAAATTTAAAAATCAAGGTCAAATGGCCAAAGGAAACGGTCCCATTTTGATTTATGGATCGAAATATCTCTTAAAATACTCCAATTAGAAAAAAATTAACACGCTAAATTAGTACGCTAAATATACTTCGATGGGTAAACCTGATAGAGGCCATCCATAAACCACGAGGACAGTTTTCACAACTTTTAGACCCCCTTTCCCCCATCGTGGACAGCCGTGTAAATTAGGTGAACATCCTCCCTCCCCCCTACTCAGTCCACGTGAACACATTTTATAAAAATATAAATAATATATCCACGTGGACTTTAATCCGACACCCCCCCTCCGATCCTCTTCGTGGAAAAGCGTGGAATTTTACCATATCCCCCACACACTAAACTGTCCACGTAGTTTATGGATTATACAACCACATTCTAGAGCATTCATTACTTATCGGATCCCTACCTTACCGACATTTTTTTCTTTGCAACATTACTTCTACATTTATTGAGATATCAAATTGAAAATTTCTAAAATTAAAGAAAATATGCTAAGATATGTTTATCTGTTCTTAAATTTTTGTAAAAATAAAAAAATTTTTTGAAAAACTTTTTATTGGAAATTAGGCTATGGAAATGAAACAAAGGTTATACTATAATTGAACTTGTGCTTTCTTTTTATTAAAAGAGCACTTCGGAAGACGCGTCTTTCTTCTATCAAATACTGATCAAGACTAAATTTATGATTACTCATTTATACCGACACCCTTTGTGACAAAGACTTTTAGCCAGTCCAGTCCTGCTCGATTAACATATAAACAAATCTGTCACATACTATTCTTAGAATATAAAGATTACTTTTTAATATACAATTAATTCTACGCATTAAACCAACACGCCTCCTAAAAAATTAATCGATTATATTTAAAATAACATCTCATAAATGGAATGCCTCTTCTTATATACATATATCCAGTATAAAGTTAATTAATCTAAAGATAAGACGCACCTTTCTTATGCTTCCTGGGAAATTATACATATAGCCCAACATTCGTTGCAAGGATTGAGGAAAACTCAGTAAAACCCAATCAGACCATTAATATTATCTGGTAGATTACATAAGAAATAAAATTATATACACCATAAATACAACAAAAATTACAAGCCGTAATTTTTATTACTTCAAACCCATTTTTTTCCGAAATTCCAGGAATTTCACCGCTGGTAAAGGCTTTGCTAAAATGTCAGCTAACTGATTTTCTGTAGAAACATATTTTAACATTATTACATTTTTCTCTATTTGCTCCCTAGAAAAATGATATTTAATATCTATATGTTTTAACCTCTTATGACAAGTTGGATTATTTGCAATTGGCGATCCTGCGAAACAGCTGACAGGTCCAGTAACTATATTCAAGTAACTAGCACATGTGTAGTACGCGATTTCTCAAACTTCTTTTTTTACACGATTTTCGTAAGTGCTCGGGCTTTGAAGTGCATAACGAAATTCGGAAAATTTTTCTGTGTGAGTGAAGCACCCTTGGAGTGAAGTTTTGTGCCTTTTTTGCTCGGACAGGGACTTGGCAAAATGTAAGTACTGTTTACCCGCACCCCTCAACCCGCGTCTCCTCACTTGTAAAAATTCACTTTTTAGCCAAACAAATTTCTTTTTGCAGAAATTAAACAGATAGCCCCTGTCGTACAACCAAAAGATTGTCGATAAAAAAAACGACACTTCAAACACATCATTTTTGCGACCTCAAACACCGTGTATTGGCAAGATGTGGACACAATGGCGGATTTTAAGGCATTCCACAGATTTTGCTATTTTTCTGTGATTGTTTACATGTTTTCGTGAAATGCTGCAACAGGCTTAAGATCTGTGAGTCATGTGATACATTTCAAATTTTTCAAGTCGTTCAAATGGATATTAGAAACTCGTTTATTCACCTTTTTTAAAATTGTACTGTATTCTTTTTTTCAAACGTCCTTCAAATTATACTTTTATCACCAATTACGTCCCTATATATTTCAATATTTTTTCGAAGTAAAACTTTTTAGATGGAACTATTTTACGCGCGTAGGTTTGTCCACGCGGCAACCATGCTTGTTCTGTGTCGCTGCGGAGATCGCAAATTCACAACACACCACAGCACACCGCAAACCGGCATACCGGCGTCTTTTCCATTTAGTGTCGGATTTTCTGATTTGTGATTTACTGTAAAATTACGTGTTTGATGAGTAACGATGACGTTCTGCTTTTTGAAATATCTAGCCCTGTGCAAAAGTGAAAAAAAAACATTCAAAAACTGAAATTGTGCCTCTAAGTCGAGTTCAGAAATTCAACATCGAGGAAATAAAAAACCGCTCATTTAAAGTGAAGTCTGATAAACAATTTTGTGAGGCAGTTATTGCTTTTGTTACTGGTGAGTACATTCTTCTTTATTCCCCATGTATTTTGCAAGCTTGGCATAACCTCAAATAATATAAAAATTATATCAAAATGTGTATTTCGTAGAAAAATGAAAAAATAAAAACACTTAAAAGGGTGTCCAAGATTCCGAAAATTTGAAGGGAATTCAAATTTTAAGATATTTCAGTAGATACTAATTTTGGCCGATTTTATAAGTTTTAATTTTGATAGATTTTTAATGATTTTAAGGGACATAAAACAGGCTAACCACATATAAGCTAGAAAAGTCAGGGAAAAAATTTTTTTCAGAAAATTCAAAGAATTTTAAGGTATTGTAAAAGTTCGATGTGGAATTATAAAGAATATTTTTAGAAACTTTTAAGAATTTCAAGAAATTTTGGCTTTCAGATTTTGATTTTCAGATATATTAATGTTCCTCATAAATTTTAAGACATTTCAGCAAAAAGAATGTTGTAATTACCATTAAAGAATCTCAAGAAGTGTTTTTAGGAATATTTTTTTGATTATTTTAGGTAATTTAAAAGATCCTTTTTGAATTTTGAAGTACCTACTTCAACTGATTTGTATAATTTTTCAAAGATTGTCTAGAATTCTAATGAATTTGAATATTTATAATGGAATTACAAGAAATTTCTAAATGTACTTTTGATTTTTAAAAGATTTTAAGAAGTTTTAGAGGATTTCATGGAATTTGAATATATTTTAAGGAATTTATGAGATTTTATAGGATTTTAAGTATTGTTTTGGAATTTCCAGAAATGAAGTATTTTTTATTTATACAAAAGACTAATAATAAATGCATTTAAAATTCAATATTTTTTAATTAAAAATACGAAATACTTTTTATTTATAGAGTGTGGCCCAAAAAACTAACTTTTAGAAAGTTCTAATGCTCTTTAATATTTCGGTTCCAATTAAGGCCATATATTACTTATCCGATCCCTACCTTACCGGCATTTTTTCTCTGCAACATTACTTTTACATTTATTGAGATATCAAATTGAAAATTTCTAAAATTAATGAAAATATGTTAAGGTATGTTTATCTGGTGTCAAAGTTTTTTTAAAAATTAAAACAAATTTTTTTGAAAAATTTTTTTTTATAAATATAAATATTTTGGACCAGATAAACATACCTTAATGCTTTAGCTTTAATTACAGAAATTTTCAATTTGATATCTCAATAAATTTAGAAGTAACGTCGCAGAGAAAACAATGTCGGTAAGGTAGGGATCGGATAAGTAATTCATGCCGTTAAGGGCATGTATTACTTACCCGATCCCTACCTTACCGAAATTTTTTTATCTGTAACGCTACGTCTACATTTATAAAGATATCAAATGGAAAATTTATAAAATTAAAGAAAATATGCTAATGTATGTTTGTCTGGTCTTAAATTTTTGTAAAAATAAAACATTTTTTGAAAAAATTTGTTTTTTAAAAATGTCAATATTTAGGACCAGATAAACGTACCTTAAGGGTTTAGCTTCAAATATATAAATTTTCAATGTGGTATCTCATAAATGCAGACTTAGCGTTACAGAGAAAAAAATGTCGGGAAGGTGTTAAAAAACTTGTTAAAAAAAAGCTGTCAGTATAAAATAAAATAAGTCTCAACTTTTCTTGATCACGTTTCGTAGACATGTTATAAAATAGGAAAAATATTATTATTATTCTCTGAGCGTATTTTTATGTAAAAAATAATAATTAATCAACATCTTTCAAAACCAAACTTGTAAATATTAATTGATTTTACAGAAACAATCTTCATTAATTCCAATTAATATCTATTAAAAAAATTTACCTCTCCAGCAAACTGCTCCTTTATAATAAGTAATGTTTAATAAGTTTTTAAAGAACTAAAGAAATATTATTATAATAAATTGTTTAAATTGAGATGTATTGCAATTCCAAATTCTTTTATTTTTATTCTGTTTATACAGGTGGAATATTGCTTTCGAATTTTTCTTTCTTAATTGTAACAAGTATTTTTGGAATTTGAAAATTTAATTAGGGACCGTTCTTAAATTACGTAACAGCTCAAAATGGGGAGGTATTTAAGTCATGTACGTAATTTTTGGAAATTCGCAAATTAAACAAATAACTCTCAGAAATTAATGTAGACTATATTTCTGACTGCAAAGCATGTAGATACTAAAATACAAATACTAAAAATTTCCATTAATTTCAAGTCCCATATCATATTATTGCTCGAAACAAAAAATTACGTACAATAAGGGGGGAGGGAAGGGGTAAAAATATTTTGCTACGGAGAGTTACAAGGGAAAGGGGGAGTCTCAAAGTAGACTTAAAATACGTTACGTAATTTAAGTACGGTCCCTTAGTTGAAAAGCATGAAATTCTCTACGCGATGGGCTCAAAATTTAAAGTCGTAAATAGAACGTCCTAGAAACGTTTTTTAGATATAAAATTCAAAAGACGTTATTCTAAAATTGTTTTTATAACGTTCTCAGGGATGCCAGTCCATCTCCTTTTTTCCCTAATCCCCCTTTTTTCACCTTCAATTTGCAAAATCCTCTTAAAACCCTAAAATCGAGATGTTTCTTTTGTTATGAGACAATGGTAAATGACGCTAACAATTAATTTTCAAAGAACTCACGTTTTGGTCTATTTCTTTTTACTACAGATAACATAAATGAAAACACAAACTAATTTGGAAAGAGGTAAAGTACATTGGAGTACATTAAAAAGTGAAAATTGGAGATAAAACTCACGAACATATAAGATTCAACGTCGCGATTTTGCCGTCTCAAAAGGCACACTCTTAGAGAGCCCACGTAGCCCCCCAAATCTATTCTCTAGTTCTTCTCGCCTCAGGTACAGGGCGCCACTTGGACTGCTCCCTGATAAAATGCGTCCGCCACACGAGAATTTTGACCTAATTTTCCCTTTTTTCGGTTCAGGAACTTATGATGAGCTTAGAAAAGTTGCATATTTACTAAAGAAACAAGGTATATCAGTTGTGAAAAAAATCGAGAAAAAGAAATATTATGACATTTTAAAAATAATTTTAAGAAATTTAAATATTCCTCGTGGAATTAAACAAATTTCAAAAATTATTTTTGATTTTGAAAGGATTTTGAGGTTTTTGTTTCTAAGAATTTTTATTTAGAGGTTTTAAAGTATTTTAGGGAATTTCAAAGTTCCTTATTGAATTTTGAAGGATTTCACGAGATTTTTATGATCTTAAAACATTTTGTGAAATTGTAAAGGATTTCATGGAATTTGAATATATTTTAAACAATTTATGATATTTTATAGGATTGTAAATATTATAAACTATAGTGAAATTTTCAGGAATTTAAAGATGTTTCTAGGAATTTCAAAATATTTTACCTACTTGTATGGGATTTCAATAAGTTTCCAATAATTTTAAGAGATTTGACGCATTTTAAGAGTTATTAAAGTTCCTCGTAGAATTTTGAAATATTTCAAGAGATTTTTCAAGATTTTGTGTAATTTTGAAGGATTGTGGGAAATTTTAAGAGATTTTTAGGAATTTTAAAACATTTTGAAGTTTTTTGAGGAAATTAAAGGATTTGAAATAATTTTTAGGAATTTTAAAACAATTAGTGAAAATTTAAGGGTTTTCATGAAACATTAACTTTGAAGGGATTTAGTTGAATTTTAAAATGTGTCGATAGGAATTTCAGGAAATTTCAATGAATTTTAAGAGATTTCCAAAGTTGTCGTTGAAAAATTTTTTGAAAAGTCAGGGAAATAAAAAAAATTGAATCTTGTGGTCACTCTGGATATGCGCAAATGATCTATCAAAAGTTCCTAATAATAAAATACAAATTATCATTAAAAATATTGTATTTATTAATGTATTTTGACCCTTCTTACATTTAAAAAAAAACCCTTTTTTCCCTAAAATTGAACTACTGAACCGCTGGCATCCCTTCGTTTTTGAAACATTGGACACTTTTAGAGCATATTTTGGACTGCCCTAGAACGTATTTGGAATTTTTTTTCATTATTGAACAAAATGTGAGAGGGATATAATTTATTATTAACGTTTTTACTTAGAATTCCTCCTTTTTTAACTTTTTGATCATTAATTTTCCTTTTAAGGTTTACAATTTTCAATTCAGCAATTTCGAATAATGTTATAATATAATGTTATAATAATCTAATAATGTTACGTCTCAGTACTTTAACAAAAAAAAATTACAATTTTTCACCCTGCTTGAAATTATAATTATTTATGCATATGTATGAATTAGCAATGTTTACAGAAAGATAAGAAACAAATTGATGTAAAGTCAATAATTATGAAAATAAAATTGGAGAAAATGCAGCCGCAATATGATCCAGTACGTAGTTTACATATTACTTTTTTTAACTGTTCTTTACATTATTTTTAGAAGAAATGTATAGTTTACATTATTTTACTGTTCTATAGAAGAAGAACAAGGTCATAACTCAAATAAATGAAGAAGAAGAGCAACAAAGCGAAAAGGTCCCTGCCAAGCTACAAATTAAGGCACATGAAATTCTAAATTCTGTAAGTTATACAAAAATTATTCATAGATATAAATTTTCACTTGAAAAACTTATTCTGAATACTTCATATTTTAAATATTAAGTTTCTAAATTAAAATTGCAAATTTACTGTTTTAAATTATAAATGTGATAGAAAACTTATTTCGAATGTTATTTTTCAGAAAGTTCCTCTTACTTCAGTGAAGCCAGTTACAGTAGAAAACGTTGCTGGATCGGAGTTAGAAGGCGCAACCGAGAAGGTAATATGAATACATGCAATGTTAGAAGCAAACCAGATTGATAGGGTGGCCACATGTCAGGAAAGTCAGGAAATATCAGGGAAAAACAAATTTGTCAGGGAAGTCAGGGAAATGTCATGGAAATGGGAGTAGTTGTCAGGGAAAATAGAAATTGTAAATTGAAAAATTGAATCTTGTGGCCACCCTAGATTCAAATCATTGTCGGGCTAACATATTTTCATAATCGCTAATTTGCTTTTTCACAGCTATTGATAAATGTGCGGTCCGAAAGACAGTCTTCAGAAGGAAATTTGATGCCTTTAAATGTCCATAAAAAGCTTATGGATGAAAACATTGAGATGAAGAGGCGCATTTTACATCAAGCCGATGAGTTAAAGCAATTAAGGGCGCAAAACCTCCAACTGGTCAGCAAAGTCATCAATGCCTTTGATAAAGTTCTAGTTAAATTTAGCAAAGTTTTAAAATAATAACTAATCTAATTAATTTACGAATCTTCTTTTACAGAAACAATTGCAAACCTAGACGAGACCACTAATCTAAATATAAAAAGTAAAATTCAAAATGGCGAACTTTTTCCTCAAGGTTTAGAAGATATTACCAAGTTTGATGAAATGAAGGGGAACTTTTTTTTAAACCAAACTTTGTCCATACAACTACTTTGATTAAACTGTTCTTTCGCAATTTTGTTGTAGATTCATATCGGACTCGGGTAGTGGATTGACAAAATTAATTATGATAACATGAAACGCAGAGCGAATAAGGAACCACGAAAATTTATCGGAAATTTGGCTCTACTACTTTTTACAGAGGATGTACTAAAGAAGTCAAGCGTTACTGGTAGAGTGAGCAATGCTCACAAATCCAGAAAATCGAAACCCGCTCTTGATGCAACAAAATTAAATGCTGTTCATAGTAAGTGTTTTTTTTTGTGGCATAATTGATTGAAGGAATAGTTGAAAAATAACTTCCGAATATTTTGAATTAATTATTTAATTTCAATTGCGCTCCATTCCAAAATGAAATTAGATGAAATGTTTTTCATTTGAAGTCTTATTTTATTAATTTTGTTAGTATATACAAATAATTTTTTGAAGTTTTACAACAGTTTTTCTTAAAAAAATTTATTTTGAGAACCTCTTTTGTATTTTGTTACTTTTTATAGCGCATTTTCAATGGTGGATGCGGACTAAAGTCAAGTTACCAGAGAATGAAATTTCTGATCACTTAAAACATGCCAATGATTATATTGGCAAAAAAATTGCTGAACTAAATAGAGGCCCGAGAGCATACAAAAGGAAAGAAGATCACAAAGAAAATGAAAAGCCTAGAAAAAAATTTAAATCCCTGGAAATAATTGTGAAAGACAATTACACGTCCGAAGAAGAACGTCAAATTTCGCTTCCAGGAAAATTCACAGATTATCAAGAGCGGGTACAAAAATTATATCGCACCAGGTAGAACCCAGTCAAATATCGGGTATAACATATCAAACACAATGTTGTCTAACATCCGATTGGTTCCTTTGGAAAATTGCGGAATTTTTGTGAATGTATCGAATTTACAAACTATTCAAACTATTTTCGTTTTCAAAACAATTACTAATAAAAAGGTTATATAGAGATAGAAAATGGGCAACTCTAGTCTTTTTGGGAATTCGTTTCACACACGCACATAAATTGTCGCACGGAATTATTTCCCATGTCTCGCGTTTGATTTGCTTTCACGCTAAAAAGTTGAAGGTAAATTTATCTAAAGAAATGAGGGAGGTTTTAAACTCAACACTTTACCACGTGAATTCAAACTACCGTATCGAACAAATTCTTTCTCGTTTTGATATTCGAGATGGGATTATTATTCGTGATTTTGAATTGGTCCTTTGAATATTACTGTTCAAATTAAAGATTTCGAATCCGTGTATTTTGTAGATGCAGCGCCGACCGATTAGGTGGGAAATTTCTGATTGATTGGTAGATATGACATGGTTTGGGGGAGAGGATTATTAACTCTTTGTCTTCTTTGGAATCCGCTTTGGCTGCAATAATGTACGTGCATAGAAGTTACTTGACTCGTGCTCATCGCGAAACTGAATTTTAGTTTGCGAAATGATGAACTCCACTAAGATATTTGATATGAAATATTGGAAATTATTACGTATAACCTTGTCATTAGGCGTGGAATTCATTCATTTGAATGTTGTTTGAATCTCATGAAAATCGGATTGTTAGTTTAGGAGTTATTCAGTCGAAATTTTGTTCAAAATGGGGGTGAGCGCTTATAAGAGTAGGATGAATTGCGTAAAGAATAATAGAGAATGTCGTAAACGGGAGAGATCAGAGATGGATATACGAGTATACGGATGCGTGGCTGTCCCAAGTGCGAATTGCCGGAGCTGAACACACGGCCTAGACTTGGTCCAATTACGGCAGCCGAAGATCGGCTAACATTATTGGACCAATATCGGCATTTTCATCGGTCCAGTGTTGACCCGAGTACTGGTATTTTAAATTTTCCAAGCTTTCCCCGAAGCTTGGCTCAACAATGGCAATTTATTGGGCCGAAAGTTGGTATTACTCCGGCAAATCATGTAGGAAGTAGAAAAACCAGAGTCTGGCCCAACAATGTCAATTTAATGGGCCGAAAGTTGGCATTACTCCGGTAAATCATGTCAGAAGTAGAAAAGCCAGAGTCTGTTCCAGCAATGGCACTTTACTGGGCCGAAAGTCTGTATATTACTCCGGCAAACCATGTTGGAGAATAACAAGCCAGAGTTCGTCCCAGTAACAGACCATCAAAGAGCCGTAAGTCGGAAAAAATTTTTATTCTGTCAATAAAATATATCCTACTATATCAATAAATATACTACGGTTTTACGTTTTATAAAAGTTAAAATTAAAAATATGAAAAATCTAATATATATACATACATATTTTATTCATTGTTGACGCAAAAGCTTTTTTTAATGAAATTATTTTGAAATAATTTATTATTTGTGTATGGTTGAGTCTATCGTGGAAAAAATGTTGGGACACCAACTCATGAGTTAGGGTAATGGTTTAGGTTCTTGAATTCTGTCCGATAGGTCGTGCGGTCGATTCCTCCCGCGTGTACGAAATTTTATTTGTTGTATAAGCGTTACAATTTACAAATAACAATTAATTGTAAGTATATCCATAGTATATCTTCGAATAAATCATGTTCCTAATTATTAAAATTTATTTTTATTTTTTATTGTAATTTCTAACTTTGGGACAACACTGGCAGCCAGCGTTGGGCCGACAATGGCAGTCAAGTGTTGGCTGCCAAGTGCAAGACATAGTTATCATTCCGTCATTGGTGCGGTAATGGCAGCCGAGCTTCGGCAAAATTTTTGCCGACGCTGGGCCAATGCTGGGCCGTATGTGATTTCGCACTTGAGGTATTTAGTGCACGCGGTAACTTGCATAGTGCCTATGTTGGTGTGAGTGGACTGCTAGCGCGAGTATAATCTATCCGTGCACACCTCGTGCACGTGTACGAGTGCTTATTACCTTCTTTCTCATTCTTCTTCTATTTCTTCTATTCCCTTCCTTCTCACTCATTTTTATAATATAAAGGTCATTCACTCATTGGCATGATGATTTTAATATAAATACATACAATTAAATATATATATATATA
>UCOH01007338.1:0-23681 GCA_900474275.1 Synergus japonicus
ATAAAACAATTCGACGTTAAAACTGCGTTTCTGTATGGCGACATCGAAGAAACAATTTACATGCAACAACCAGAAGGATATGAAGATGGAACGGGAAGGATCTGTAGACTGAAACGAAGCTTATATGGTCTTAAACAATCCTCTCGTTGTTGGAACCGACGCTTTACCGAATTTCTAAAGAAATTCAACCTGAAGGCTACAAACGCAGATCCGTGTGCGTTCACCAACCAGGACAACGGTGAAAAACTAATTTTGGCGATCTACATAGATGATGGACTCATAGTTTCGAAAAATCAACTTTTGATTGATGAACTTCTCGACTGTCTCAAGACAGAATTTGAAATAACGCATAATGACGTGAATCTATTTCTAGGTATGCAGATCGAGCAGATGTCGGACGGTTCGATCTTCCTGCATCAAGAAACTTATGCAAAGAGCATTTTGGAGCGGTTCAGGATGGAAGATGCCAATCCAGTGACAATTCCGGCAGATCCACATCAGGAATTGAGTCCGCTTTTGCAAGCGGGAGATCAAAGTGAATTGACAACGGCTCCATACCGTGAAGCTGTTGGAAGCCTCATGTACTTGTCGGTGGCAACAAGGCCCGACATTACATTCGCAATACATCAAGTAAGTAGATACCTTGAAAAACCCACGAGGGCACATTGGAAAGCCGTAAAGCGAATTATCAAATATCTCAAGGGCACCGTTGGACATGGGCTGCATTTTGAATGTGGCAAGAAAAAGGAACTGCTAGCGTACAGCGATGCCGACTATGCGGGAGAACTGGAAACACGACGATCAACCACGGGATTCGTCCTAAAATTCGCCTCGGGAACGATCTCATGGAATTCCCAAAGACAACAGTCCGTTGCCCTGTCGACGACAGATTCAGAATATATGGCCGCTTGTCAGACTGCAAAGGAGATCGCATGGATGAAGTCCCTTATCAAGGAACTTCTAAATATCAAAGAAGTTCACACGACTCTATATATGGACAACCAGAGTGCCATATGCCTTGTAAAGAATCCAGTGTTTCACAAACGCGTGAAACACATCGACGTTCGATACCACTACGTGCGGGAACAATATGCAGCAAAAGAATTCTTATTGGAATACATTGCATCAAACGAACAACAAGCTGACATCCTGACGAAGCCGCTGCCTCGTCAGCAATTTCAACATAATCGCAGAGAACTGGGAGTCTACAGAGATGAACACCCAGCCTAAGAAGAAAGAAGAAGTCGATAGTAGTCGATAAAGCCAAAGCGGGAGTGTTGAAGGAATTGTCTTTACCGACCTCTCCCCTTACCCCTCTCCCTCATCCTGCAAGTAGACTGCTAACTCTCTCTCGCGTTCGCTTTGTACTTGCACTTACTTACTGTTCTTTTCACAACGTACATTGTAGTGTTCTCTTTATCAAATATATTTTTCTTATCGCACACCCTGAGTGGAAATTCTTTAAACTGCGTCAAATCCCTTCAACAGTAATTCTAGAGGAAAACTAAAATCCTGGCACATTTGTTTTCATTATTCACTAATAAAGCTCAAAAAGGTCACTGGGAGCCCAAAAGATCACGAGCCTACCTTATTAATTAAGTGCTCGTCCTCAAAAACTCCCGTGGTCCACCAAAACTTATTTTAAAACACTAAATTTCTTGAAAAGAATTAATCTCACGTCAACATATGGTGGCGGCCAGCACAGAACAGGTGATTCCCTCTCTTCCGAGCGTCGCATCGTTTTGCCACGTATTCGGTATTGTAGGGATCCTACGAAGTCAATTTTTACTATCGAGTTTCCTCTCTTACGTTTTGTATACTCCGCGTCTTAAAATATATATTGCCTAACACTCTACAATTTCTATACTCTATGTTCTCCAACGGATCACCTGTGATTCCCACTCTTAGGAAGTCAAGATGTCAGATCTGTACTGACACTTGGTGACGGTTCGTGGCTTAGGCAAGACGTGTATTCTGATTGTGCGTGCAATGCACATTTAAATTGTAATAAAGTACCAGTTGAGAAATCTTGTGTATTTCATTATCCGCCGTAACACGGATTAATTAACCTAACCTTCAATAGTTACATTGGTGACCCCGACAAGTGAATAATTCTCACAATTAATAAAATCCAACTGTGTACCAAGGTGTGAAAAAGTTCTCGAAAGAGTTCACCATTTTAAACGGTTTTTCCACCCCACATCTTGCCGGCCGCTTTCCCTTCAATTTCCGGCATATGAGCCTTTCACCAACCACTAAATTGGATTCTGGAGTAATATTCTGAGAGATTTCGCCAACACTCTCTCGCCAAACCAAATTTACAAAGGAAATTGAAGGAAGTCGAAAATTTTTCTGGAGACAAAGGAATTTAAATTTGAATTTTCGACGCCTAGGCCCAGCTGACCAACTGCCATCGTAGTTCCTAGAAGCATCATTCTCTTTTTTTAAACTGTAGCTGCCGTCTACCATTCAACTTCCAACTACACTCATCGATTTCGTGCAATATCTTTTTTAGTAAGTGCAAAATTTTTGCCAATTCTCTAATTATTCAGCTTTTCTGAAAAATCCTTTGTCTTGCAATTTGGCGCGCATTCGACAGATTACGTAATCCAGTCATTCTGTGATCTCACATACATCGTCTTATTTCAACTAACCTCTTTTACATTCAATTTAACTTCTTTTATTATACACTTTTTTGAACATCATTTCTTTTTCAAAATTTTAGCGATTTTTTTGTACCAATTTCCAGAATCCAAATCTACTTTTTCTGACTACCGCTTAACGGTTACGACATTTTGTACTAAATTCAAATTTATCACCAACTTTCGGCCATTGTACATTTTGACAAGCCATCGACTTTTAACGAACTTTACCTTTTATTGCTAATAACAGAATTTCGTCGCGCTTATTATTATTTAAATTCATCGATTTTAGTACCATCAAATGAATAAAATCTTTATTTATAAAAATTAATCTCACTTATTTGAAATTTAATTCAAATCTTTAAATATCGTCTCACTACGACTTCTTAAATTTATCTCATTTCATGCAAATATTTTACAACGCATATCGATCCTTTGAATTCAAATCTTTTTCCATTAATTTTCAAACTATTTGTATTCTCTAAAACAATTTATAATTACTTATTTCTGGCCTTTCAAATAATTTTCAATTCGACTTGACCAATTGTTTCTCGACATTTACCAGATCTCTATCATTCCTTGCGCTACAGTTCGTCTCATCACTTTTCTGGCTCTAGTCTAGTCGCTTTTTATTTTTAGAGAGGACAGAATGAGTGAGGCTACCAATCATTAACGCATCGGCTATTTTTCCGATTACTTTGAATGGTTTTACTTTTTTTTTCCAATTTACAATTTTTAAATTTCTTCCAATATCCAGGGAAGCATCTCTCTCGAACAATTGACTGCTGTAATCCTTTTTTGCAGATATCTGGAGGTGTAGCCTGGGATCGTCGTCATCGAAGTGTCACCGGGTTTCTTCATTCTTCAAGCACCGGCTACTTTCGTTCGCGGGATTTCTTCACTCTCTCTTCCCGGTTTTACGTAAGGTTCTTCCGGTAACCATTTTATGCTTTTCATCCTTTTTCTGAATTTTCTAATCCTCGCCCTTTTTCTCTTTTTCCTATTTTTTGGGCCAACCATGTTCGAGAATACGAGCGAGGGAGATAAACCATCTACCAATGTGGCGCCCGGAACGTCCAGCCAACCGGACCCATTTAGAACTGAATCCTATCGGGTTCCCAAGATCCCGCCTTTTTATAGGGAAAATGTCTCCTCCTGGTTTGCTATTGCTGAGGCATCCTTCCGGCAACGCACATCACTCCTGAGCAAACCAAAGCTGACCATATTATAGCCAGCATTGATCCGGAGGTCGTACCGCACATCATAGACCTCATCACCTTCGATCCTCCACCAGAGCGCTTGTATACCCTAATTAAGGAAAGGATTTTGGCTGCGTTCACCATATCATCTGAGTCGCGTCTCAGACAGCTATTGAGTGGTCAAGTCATTTCTGAAGGGAAACCTTCTCTCTTACTATCGCGGCTTCATAGTCTTAACGACGGCAACTGCAACGATGCAGTTATCAAAAGCATTTTTATTGACCAACTTCCATCTCAAGCTCGCGCAATTTTAGCTCTTAGTCAAGTCAAGGATCTCACGCAATTAGCCGTTCTGGTGGAGAAGGTTGTCGAAGCGTCGGCACAGTCCAATTTTCAAAATGTCGCTTCAATTGTTAAGACTGACATAGCCCTCTGTAGTGCTGTCTCTATCAGCAATCAAGATGTTATTCTTGACTGCTTCAAAGCATTCTCTAAACAACTACAGAACCTTTCTAAAAAAATAGACCGCCAGTCTAGTAACAACTTCAATAGTTCGTACAAATATAATAATCGTTCGCAATCTCGATCCAAATCTCGCCCTCGGAGCAAGCCCGGTTTATGCTTTTACCATGATCAATTCGGGTCCAGAACCAACAAATGCAGTGAACCTTGTAATTGGAACAAACAGCCAGTTAACTCAAAACTGCGCTCGGGCTCCACTTCTACCATTTAAAAAATCCAAGCGCCTTTACATCTTCGACAGGCGATCCCGTTTGTCTTTTCTTATAGACACCGGATCCGACGTATCACTTTTACCTGACAGTTTTAAAACTAGGAATTCTACACCGGATAATTTGACTCTTTTAGCCGCTAATAACTCAAAAGTCTCTACCTTTGGTCTTAAACGTCTTAATCTAGACTTAAATCTTAAACGCGATTTTCAATGGGATTTTCTCGTGGCAGCAGTTCCCCACCCCATTATTGGTGCGGATCTGCTAGCCCACTTCCACCTAATTCCACAACTTCACAAAGCTTGTCTCACTGATTCGGCCACCGGCCTCAGTACTCGCGGCTTCATCAAATCCACCTTTACAGATTCGATTAGTATCCTTCAATACAAGGATCCCTTTACCAAATTACTATCTAAATTTCCGGAAATGACAACATCCAGCAAATCAAAGATCGTCGGATCCGAGGTCCAGATAAATTATCTGCGGCCAAAACCATCTTCCAGCAGATGGTTGCCGATGGTAATTGCAAGCCATCGAGCATCCCATGGGCCACTCCCATACATATGACTAAAAAAAAATCAGGAGAATGGCGCGTATGTGGCGATTTCCGACGCTTAAATCAAATCACTGTACCTGATAGGTACCGAGTACCTCACTTATATGATTTTACAGCAAATCTCAAGGGCAAAAACATCTTCTCAAATATTCATCTTCATATGGCATACCATCAAATTCCTATTGCACCTGCCGACGTTCCGAAGACCGCCGTAATAACACCTTTCGGTCTTTTTGAATATAATGTCATGACTTTCGGTCTTCGAAACGCCGGTCAAACTTTCCAACGATATATAAATCGAGCTCTCGGCGAGCTCGACTTCGTTTTTTGCTACATAGATGACATTCTCATTGCATCTTCCGATCCGGTGGAGCATGAGAAACATCTTTCTATTGTTTTTGGCCGTCTCAGGGAATTCTTCTTGCGAATCAACACAAACAAATGTCAGTTGGGAGCCTCCGAATTAGAGTTTTTAGGTTATACAATAAATTCACAAGGGTGCGCACCCACTAAAGAAAAGGTTCGAGCAATTCTCGAATTTCCTAAGCCTAAAAATATTTGTGAGCTTCGCCGTTTAATAGGCATGATTAATTTTTACAGACGGTGTCTACCACACACCGCTGAAGCTCAAGCTCCATTACACAGTTATATCTGTGAGTCAAAGAAAAACGACAAACGCGAAATTCCCCGGAACCCTACCGCAGAGGCTGCATTTCATCAAATAAGGGACGAGTTAGCTAACGCGACTCTCTTAGTTCATCCATCTCATGATGCTGAAACTCGCCTAGTTACCGATGCTTCAAACATTGGCATGGAAGCTTCTCTTGAACAGCTCGATTCCAACGTTTGGAGACCCTCGGCATTCTTCTCGCGGAAATTTACTCCAGCTCAAATCGTTTACAGTGCTTATGATCGTGAATTGACGGCTATCTATGAAGCCATTCGTCACTTCAGGTATTTCCTCGAAGGGCGAATCTTCACAATAGTAACCGATCATAAGCCAATAATATACGCTTTTACTCAGCGCATTGAGAAAATTTCGCAATGCCAGCAAAGGCAAATTGTCTTTATTTCACAATTTACCACATCGATCATCCACCTTCCTGGCGTTGAGAATGTGGTCGCTGATTCATTGTCAAGGATGGAATCAATTTCAGTCCCAACTGATATCAGCTTGATTCAACTTGCTCAAGCTCAGTCATCGGATGATGAACTCAAGCAACTGCTCACCAACGCAGGTTGCTCCTTAAACTTAAAAAAGCGCCAATTGGGTCCGGACCATACTTCCGTCTTTTGTGACCTTACCGGTTTCTCATTTCGGCCGTATATTCCACTTTCTCTTCGTAGACGTGTATTTGACATTTTCCATAATCCCACTCATCCAGAAGCTAGAGCAACTGACAGGCTCATTTGCCAACGCTACGTGTGGCCCGCCATGCACCGCAACATCACTCTTTGGTGCAGGAACTGCCTGGATTGTCAGCAGCCTAAAACGTCGCGTTACAACATATCTGTTCCGAGTCAGATTGTTGCTCCTGTCGCTCGCTTTTTACACTTCCATATAGACATCGTCGAACCCTTACCCGACAGTAACGGTTTTAAGTACTGCCTCACAATGATAGACCGTTTTTCAAGATGGCCCGAGGCCGTATATTATGCAGTAATATTTTTGCAAGATATTACTGCATAATTCTGCAGTCAGGAGGATGAAAATCTTCATAAAGACGGACAATACTCGGACGAGTAGCGGAATACGAACGGTAATCTGCGAAATGATCGTATTTTATATATTCTAGTGCCAGAATTCTTGCTGCTAAATAGAAAGAAAAACATCTACATATTTTATCGGTAAAACTTTTTAACAATATATCATTCACACCAATTCATACTCCCACTCATTCCTTTTGATTCTAGGTTGAGTTCCTGCTGGCCATATATTTTATGTTTTCTTTAGGTTGTTTAACAGTTCTGGGAAGAGGATTGACAGAAATGGACAAAATGTCTGGCGTCGTCGAATACGCACCAGGTAAAATTATTGAATTATCCCAGGAACAAGAAACCGATTAGAAAATTTGAATCGGTCTGAGGCTTTCATGAATCCGCATTCTTAAATAATAGGAAATTTCCGATTAGAAATTTATTCAAGGTTTTTATTAAAAGGTTTATTTACTTTGTAAACACAAACTTTACTTATTTATCTTTTATATTATTGAAATCGGAATCTATGTTGAATTCTGATTTTCCAATACACAACTTTGTTTAATTGGTCAACGGTTTAAAAAAATTTTAATTTGGTGTGAAATATGACAACATAGCCCTAAAAATTCCGATCCGATTGAAAAACGCCTAAAAAGAATGAAAAAGTTTCTGTTCAATCGGAGTTTTCTGATAAAACCATCTAAATTTTGGAAACCAATTGAAATACATCATTCCAATTCAGAAAGACGACTGTTGAATCCGAATTCTTAAACAAATCCAATTCACTAAAGCAGTCATTTAATCGGTTCTTTTTTCCTGGGTACGCCGATATTTTCCTCTAATCAAAAAACCAAGTCCCCTAAGTTTAAGCCTGCTTTTCCTTCAAGACTTGAAAAAACTTTTAAAAAGTTCTTCCTGTGGCCTCAAAAAGTCGACGAAATTTACCCTGCAGGTTAGAGTATTCTACAAAATTTCTTGACCCTCTAATGATTTTCTGCTTTCTGCTTTACGTTTTTTGCTATTATAGAACGGCACCCTTAAAGTAATCTGTCCGACTATAGAGTCGCGGCTGTCTGAGTACTACTACACTTCGGCGCTTTAAGGCCTGAGCATCATTTTCTATCTAGTTACGATAGAAAAGGACAGAATAATCCTTATAGGACACGAGATAGTACATGATTGTGCTCAGGCCTTCACGTAAAATAATATAATTTTTCGGGAAGTACACGCGCCTGAGCTTCCCGTGCGTGGCGCTAGTATGAACACATGTACAAAAATGGCCGCCCATTTGCACTCGAGTCTCTCAAATCTCAACTTCCCAAATCTCAAGTTCTCCCAAAAGTCAAGTCAAGTTTCTCCCAAATGTCAAGTTCGTTCATCTCTGGTTTTTCTCAAATTTCACTTGATAACTTCTGTGAACGCTTTGCATTCGGCATCTGATTGGTTGCACGTTCAATTGATGTGACGCATGCGCAATTGCTGTGACTATAGAAAATCAAGAATTTCTTGAATTTGGGAGAACCTCTAGCAAAAATTTCTTGAGATTTGGGAATCTTGAGTGTATAATGGGCGGCCATTTTTGTACATGTGTTCACGCACGGGAAGTTCAGGCGTGTGTACTTCACGAAAAATTATCTTATTTTGCGTTACATTACTTTGGTCTCCTCTTGTCTATACTGCATGGTCCCAGTACTGCACCAATGCAACTACTCAACTGTTCACGATTATTAAGGTTGAATCCAATATCAGTAGACGCTAAAAAACGGTCACAAATGCGGTGCTGATTTAGTAACCTAAAATTTTTGTAGTTGGCGCGTCAGTCGAAAGTATTCAGGCTACTCCGCAGTGCGGGGTAGGCCGACAGTAGAATGTATCACCACTTGCAGGATCTTTCGTGCAGAATTAAGGGTTGAGGATGCAGAAAAGGTTCCTACACAGGAAACTGTGACTTTTCCTAAATATAAAGTACTCCTTTATACAGATTTCTGTATAAGAACCCCTGAAGGTTCCTGTAAAATTTCGTTCTGTTAATTATTTCTACACAGTTTCCTGTGTAAGAACCTTTGCAGGATTCTCTACCCTTATTCTGTACAAAAGACCCTGCATGGGTTCCTGTACGAAGACCTATGCAGGATCATTTTCAGTTTTTTTTGTATTTTTTTCTACACAGTTTCCTGTATAGAAAACTTCAATTCAATTCTTCAATTAGACGTACGCCAGTGCCCAATTGTCTAATTGAATTAAACGAAACTAAATAACATCCCCCACGAAAAATGTGTAGAAGAAAGGAATATTCTTATATGTAAACTCATGATAAAGTATCACATGCCTCGGCAGAGTGATTGCCTATGCCTAAATTCATATAGGCATAAGTTAAGGGGGTAGCCTCCTTTCAAACACCTTTTTTCAACAATTTTTGTTTGCATAAATTTTTATTTGAAATTTTCAATATTTTCACATATTATTGCACATATTTTTTCTGTCAAGACAAAAATTTTCATTACTTGTTATCAACATCTGACCAAATATGCGCGACTGTGAAAAAAAACGGTGGCCATGATTTCCTCATTTAGGAACATCTGAAACAAAAAATCCAAATGAATTACAAGGGACGTAAAATCCTCTAAATTCAACTCCAGAAGAGAACAAAGTTCCTCAAGCTCCTAGATTGATCTGAGCCATAATTCGGCTAGCTTAATCATTAGCAAAGAAACTTTGGCTGACCTAGAATCCATTTTCTATTATCAGCAGCACAATCCTTTGTGTTTTCCTTAGATAATATAAACTCGGCTCTCTTGTCGATCGTTCTTGTGACCTCTAGGCCAAATCCGTCATTTTAAACAAATTTCGTAGTATGTCGATCGTCCTTGTGACCTCTAGGCATAAGTAAATTTGTAAAGTGTAGGAAAGTGAGAAATAGAGTTCTTAATATTCGTTCGGTCCTAAAAAGTGTACTTTAAAGTTCTCAATTCCGTAGAGGGGTATACTGTGCTGTTCTACAACATAAAAACAATTAGTCTACACAGATTTCCAATTCGGGCTCGAAACTCAAAACGAGCAAGAATTTAAATTCTTTGAACAAAGCATCGGGCTCATATAAAAACATTCAGAAAAGGATGTTGGGATTTAATTGCCCCCATGCCTTTTGGTTAAAAGCCAACTAATATGATTTTTGTGTGAATCTAGTGAATTACAACGAAGCGTGAGAGACGAATTATTTACAAGCGAGAGTGAGTGAATATTTCTACAAAGACTAGAGTTATCTATCATTCGTGATAACGCACCAAATAATGAAAACGTGTACGGCCCATTTGGGATAAGACGGATCAGTGCTCTGCCCCCTCCGTTTCATCATTATGGTAGTTTATAAGGTAGGTAAGCGAAATGATTGTATCGTTTCAAATCTTCTACTTTTGTATAATTAAATTAACTCTTGATTTAAATCTTATCAAATTTAAACAATCTTTATTTGTGGGACTTAACTTTGGGGGTTTCAGAATATAATTTTTGTTATCAAAATTACATTTGTTTTCTTAATTTATTTCTCCCATATGATGATGTGTTTCGTCCTTGGATAAGGATAGGAGATCAGAATCCCGCAAAATAATTAAAAGGTCAATTCTTTTGATCTTTCTTTTCTGTTAACTTCTCCGATTTGCCTAAATTAATTTCCAAAATATTTCTACCCGAATTTACTAATTGAAAATTAAACTTTGGTTCGTAACAAGATTTGAAGTTTAAACAATATCAGGTCAGTGTTGCCAGATCGCGATACGGTTATGTTTATCCGTTTGAAAATTACTAAAATTTAAATGTATTTTATTAGATTATTTATTAAACTACGTGGTAAATAAATTTAATTTTTTTTTAATTTGTACTTTGATGCTGCACAAATACTGATATTTTTAAAAATTCTCTACCAAAGCATTTAATTACTAAAAATGAAAATGTAGAGATTCCCTATGCATTCTTCATGAATTACATGTTAAGGAAGATAGAATCTGAAAGTAAAAATTGTCAACAAAGTGTCAAAATCTGTGGAAAGACGCAAATCTATTAGATGGATTTGAATTTTCGATGCCAAAGGTAAAAGAGGGAAAATTTAAAGGTTTTTGATATCAAAAAATAGAGAGAAGAAATTAATAAAGTGCGCTTGATCACTAGTTTTTCGAAAAATCACTTTTATAGTCCCCAAATAGCGTGTAGTTATTTCCTCACAGAAACGGCGGACAAAATGTCCATGGAAGTCAAAATGACTTCCATGATGGAAGAAACTATGTATCGTCGAGCCCGAGCGAGTTCAGCACAGTGCAGTCTTCATAGAAATGACGACGAATAGTTTCTTCCATCATGGAAGTCAAAATGTCCGCCGTTTCTGACAGGAAATAATTACACGCTATTTTGAGACTATAAAAGTGAGTTTTCGAAAAACTGATGATCAAACGCCCCTTATTCATTTCTTCTCTCTATTTTTTTATATCAAAAACCTCTAAATTTTCCCACTGTTGCCTTTGGCTAGATAAATTCAAATCCACCTGAAAAATTGACAGAATTAGACAGGCGCGCAACAAGTGTCTCAGAACAGTGGGTGTCGGAAGCCAACCTACACATTAAAAATAAATAAAAGAAAGAAAAAGAACAGATTAAAAACCCTCAAAAAGTGCGTTTATTGTAGAATTGTATTATCCATGTAATAATTTCGACATCCATGCATATTGCAAGTAGGTATACTCGAATTACTGTCTGGGTGTTCTAACCCTGTTATTGTTGCGCCCCTAGGCTCTGAATTTTCCTACGTGAGAAATTTTAAAATTCCATCAGGCTTAAAGTAGTCAACTTTAACATTAATTATCTCGGCAAGGCTAAGATCAAAAAATTTGAAATTAATTTAGCATATAAATCATCATTCTATTTAAATATAGCTCCACTTTTAAAAACTTCTACAAAACTTTGTCACATACAAACTTAATAAAATTTCAAAGCCATTTTCAATTTTTTTTGTCATTATCACAGTGAAACCATAGGCATAGCGCATCGATTAGTTACAAGGATAATCCATAAAAACAGATTTTATGCATAAAAAATTACGCTATAACCTGCCCTCATTTATGTGCTATCCCGGTATTGGGTATTTTACTTAAATGCGTTATCCTTCATGACAACGACTTCATGTGCTAAATCCATGAAACTCATGTACTCAGTATGTGAAGATCCGAGTGTTTGAGGCATTTAAAAAATATATAATATATAAATAAATAAAATATATCATATATCATCAGATCGAGATGAAGGTCAAGTGAAGGTTGAAATGAGAAATCCGTTTGATTGGAGAAAATCTCTACTTTATTAAGAAATTTTTGATGTCGCAGAATCCAAGGTCATTTTCACCCCATCACGTAATATTGAGTGAAAATTACCCCATATTCTGATAAATAATAACATCGAAAAAGTTTTTGGTTAAATAAAGAATTACACTATTGATAGAAAGATAACGCAATCTCTCTAAATATTATACAAAACATCAATGAATGCGTACATGATGGACTTTTTCCACTTGAGTAGATTTTGCATATATCCAGTGGGTGCAAGATATTATAATCGATTTTGGAACGTTTCAAAAATGTTCCGTAAACGTTCGTATCTCCTAAGACGTCCTCAATGGATGTGTAGATGTTGCGCCTGAAACTTTTGAGGCGGAAGGAGTTGGAATGTTGAGACTTTTTCCACATTTTTCATAAAAATTTTTCGTGAACGTTGGTCTCTCATGACGTCGTCCAATCGCTGTTTTGTTCTCGCCGGTTGTTCGCACTCCTGTAAAAGAACGAATGGAAAATTGGTTAATAATGAAATTTTTTTATTGCACTTTATTTGTACTTTTGTAAATAATTAAGAAGGCCCTTTCCACACGGAGAAAACTTTATAGTAGATCTCACTGTAGAATAGTATATTATGAATAGACTAAGCTACCCGTTGGATTTACTAAACTTTTTAGTAGATTTTACCCATCCAATTGTAAGAATAACTACTGGGATTGTTAAGTCTACTAAACGGTTTAATAAATCCAACCGCTGCACGCAGAGAAATAAACCAGAATGGCTACTGCTAACACCGTAATGGTTATTCCCCATTTTCGAAGCAGTGCTCATATTTAGGCAGCGATGAGCACTGCTTCGAAAAATGGAAATATAACCATTACGGTGTTAACAGTAGCCATTCCGGTTTACTTCTCTCCGTGTAGCATTAGTCTGTTATGATTCTCATGAAAAATATTAGCAACCAGCGTAAAGCAAAAGATATTTACTATGAGAAAAAAAACCATTTGAAATTTGTTTATAAAAATTGATTATAACAATTAAGTTTAATATTATTCTATATAAATTTTGTTATATGAATGCAGGAGCACTACTAATTCTAACTAATAATGAGTTTCTATCTATATATTCTTCTTCTTTCTTGAGGTAAAAATTCCAAAAGTTGACATTGCCAATTTTATCACTATATTTGTTGTTTATGTATTGTTGCTCTGAGAAAAAAATTTAAAAAACAAAACCACAATTCTCTTAAACTTTTAATACTGAGCATTTAAAAACACTGTTTTTTTAAATATAATTGCTAAAAAAAAGTAATTATTCAAAACGATTATTAAAAAATTAGTCATTTATTGTACGTGAAATACACGGCATTCAAATTAATTTCAATTTACAGTTTTCTTGACATCCAAGAATAGTTTGATTTTAGGAAAAAAATACACTCTACGTGAAAAATAATTTTCAAAAAAAAATGTGTTCTTTTTGTTTTTATATAAATAAATAATTACGAAAACTGCGCTTTAGTTTATAATTTTACTTTGAAATCTAAAAACGATTACATACATTCCAAAAAAAAATTTTGTTCAAATCCATCAATTTTTACCGAACTTATACGCGTTTCAAAAAAAAAATTCCAGCGAGCTATAGAAGAAAAATCGATTTTGCGGCAAAAAAAATAATGTCGGAAAATTGAAGAAAAAGGACTTTATCCTTTCATTACACCACTTTTTTAGACAAGACAAAAATTTATTTAATATTCACTTTTTTGATGAAGTCTTCACAGGTTTTTCTTTTTTTCTCCTTTAGATCAAGCTTTTGCTGGTGAGCTTGCCGGCGAGCTTGCAGGCAACCTGTCAGGATAGCTTGCTGGCGAGCTCTTAGCTCCTGAATTGCTTTATTTCTTATACTTTCAGAAAGGAAGTGATATTTTTTTTGAAGACTCTTCTTCATTAGTGTTTTCCATAATGAGTCTTCTTTCTTGATTACAAGTTTCCTCACGTCAATTTTTGGCAACACTTTTTCTGAAATCGACATTTTTTCTAGAAAAAAACACTCAAATCTCCGAAAAACGAAAATTCACTCCACGAATAAATGTTGCACTTGTACGTCTTGCACTTGTTAAACTCAAATGAAAACTGTGCTTACCTAAGGTCCTAAGCAGCCTATGTACCCCTGTGGAAATTTCGTGGGACCTGAGTGGTTAAAATTCGTTCAATAGCCAGACCGAGATTTTAAAGAAGGGTGAAAATTTGAAGGGCCTGTATATCAGTTTGATATATGGTTATAAGTATTGTTTTCTTCCAGGTAAAATAAAATTTTCGAAAGGTGTAGGTATTAGGATACATTATTACCAGGTTGGTATTTTGGATAATTCCTGCATTCTAGAATGAATAGGGTGAGCAATAAATGGTTTATATAAGGACCCAAAACTTTGGAGACAAATTAAAAATTGTCTCTCTTTTTGTTCTCATCTAGTCTTCATTTAGACCTCAAGGGTAAAAATAAAATTTCCTATTTTTTTCTTAAAAAAAAATGTTTTTATTAATCCTTATCTAAGTGCTATTCTTTATTTTCTATAATAACTTCCAATTTGATTGCAAACAGAATGTAATCAGTGATAAAAAGCTTTCAGTGCAAGTGAAGTTTAATTACATTTAACATCAACTTTACTAAATAAAAGATTTTTGTTCATCATTTTTTGAAGATGATGATTAGTCCTACCAAAACTCCCTTACAAACTACTTAAATAATGTGAATTAAATATATATGGGCATTTCTCTGTCAACTGGGCAACTGATTGTCTCAGGCCAATATTGTATAAAGATGTTCAAATTATAAATGTTTCGTAAATAATTTTAAAAGATAATAACCTAATGTAGCTCTATTTGGCATACAGAATCTTTTAAAATAAAGTTTATTGTATCAAAAACTTGTTTGCATACTGCAAAAAACAGTCCTCTGGAGTGTCACCGAAGCAGTACAGTTACTTGAGATTAATTTTATTATCATAATAACTAGTCGAATCAATCAAATTGTTTGGATATTCTAACAATATTTCTTCATTGTTAATGAGACATATTTATTTTTTATAAATATTATTTTATCGTACTAAAATAGTAAATTAAAGTTTGTCTTCGCATTTTGAGAACAGTCCTCTGTTTTATATTTAAAATTACACACAACGTAGTCTAAAGATTAAAAAAGGGCGGCCCTTCGTGCAACAGGAAGCATATGATCTGAAGTTTGCTCAGATACAACCAATACGATATCACAGCCAATTGATATCACAGCTTAATTAATATCACAGTCATTTTGCGAAGAAAAGAAGAAAGAAAGAACCTATAGCTATTTTAAAAAATTATTTTAATTCAATTAAAAATCAAGGATGAAGAAGTGTGAATTATTTCGGAGTATTTCGGGGTGCTTGATTATCGTGAGTCCCCTCGCCTCTCACGTGTGTTCAAAGGATGACATTACTGAATTTTCATCTACCTTCTTAATTAATAACAAAATAATAATTTGAATTAATTTTCCATATCACAGGCACGCGAAGAAAAGAAGAAAGAACGGACTTCTGGTAATATAGAAATTAATTTTCACTATTTTTTGAGTAAAAAGTCTGAATTGAGTCTGAAATTAACTAATGTCATTCCCTATACACATTTGAACTAATCACCTTCTTCGTAAGCGAGGAGCGTTAAACCGCTTTCCCTAACATCTACTTGCGAATTATATAGATTTTCGCACATTAATTTAAAATACCTTGAAGTTAAACTCATAGTCCTAGCTGTTTCTTGCCTTGCCTTCAATGCAAGTCGAACAACGCAAATCGAATTCACCGCCCTGTTCCCTAATCGATTTCTTTTGGGGGTTTTTACATCCGTAAGCACAGAAAATCCTCTTTCCGCCTCAGTATTTGAATGAGGAAGACTTCGAACAATATTTAAAACTGAGGTCAACTGAGGAAAGAGCCTTTCTCCTGAATTGGTCGAAAATAGACCGATAGTGGACCACATTTGATCAAAGGATAACTTTGACCATTCCTCTTTTAATTGACGAGGGATTTGAAGTAAAGAATCCCATTCTTTTTCCATTCCCACTCTCTCAAAATATCCCAAATCTTGACAAACTTTCCAGACCCTAGGAAAAGTTTCGCGTCTGTTAGCTTCCAAAGCTATTTTAGGCCGAAAAACAGCAACGCAAGACAAAAAGAGATCAGCAAAAGGAAGCCGTTTACGAATTTCGGTGCTTGCAGTGACATGAAATGCGAAACAATTCAGAAAAAATTCATCAACTTCTTCTCTTTGCAACTTCTGGTCTTCCAGTTGCTTTTGCAAATATGCGCGCGTTTCTACACCAACGTCAATGGCTTCTAGTGCCTTTTGATTACTAGGATTTGCAAAGTTTACTTTGTCAATTATTTGAAAGAATAATTCGAGTTTAAGAAGACCCTCTTTTAAATAGCAGCGAAGAACTACTAGAAAAAATTGTACTGAGTACGGCTGCAGTTCCTGAACGAACGTTTCGCGACTTTGAAATTTCGCATTATATGCGTTAAATTTGTCCAAAGTAAATTTCATGAAAAGGAAATACGCGAATGTCAAAGGATTCTGCATCTTTTCTAGCAAGTCTTTAGCTTTTTCTACTTTCTCAGATTCAAGAACCATAAGAAATTGAAGAATGACTTCCCAATTCTTTATAATGACCATAATACATCGATAGCTGACAAGCCAGCGAGTTTCAGAATGACTCGGGATTTTTCTGAACTCATATCCCAATTCTAAAACAATGGATCGATAAATTGCAGTTCGTTTGGAACTAGCATTTAAAAAGGATGGCAAACTCTTAATGATATCGTCCACATCTGGGATTTTAGCACAAGCATATTTTGCTACAAGTGCCGAGGAATGCGAAACACATTGAAATGTAATTACACGGGGAGTTTTCTCCTGTAATTTTGTTTTGAACGAAGACCTATTGCCAACCATTACCTGTGCATTATCACACGCTAAAGCACAGATATTGGAAAAAGAGATCTATTTCTCAGTCAAGGCTTTTTCAAAAGCAGAAAAAATCTTTGACGAAGAACAATCCGAAGCATCGAGATTTATTAATTGCAGCAGTTCCACCCTAACAGAAAGTGTCGTTGGTTCCACATATCGAACCATTAACGACATTCACTTTTCAAGTGTCCTGTCGCTCGTTTCGTCTTGGTAAACTGAAAATGATTGCTTGCGCTAAGTATTTACCATGCGATCAGTTTCAGCAGCACAAATGACGTTATTTGCAACTAGGAGCATTTTACTGTGGCCCAAAGAAACTTTTTTTAAAACCGCAGGATCCATATCCTTCATTAAAAGAGCTTGCTGCAAGAGGATCCATCACATGGAAAGAATCGGCAGTTAAATTAGACGAATTTTCACTCGCCCAACCAAAACTACCCATTCTTTCCACGACGGAAATTCATCGAACCATGCTACCTGAAAGTTTTTTGAAGTTTTCAGGATTTCTTTGGCAGGTGAATTAGATGAATTTTTTTGCGTCGGATTACTCATCTTAGATGAAAAAAAATCGAAAATCTAATTCGAAAACAAAAATCGAAAATGAAAGAAATTAATCTAATAGAAAACGAGAAAGAAAATAAATCAAAAAAATGTGACTTAGAAGTCAGTTCTACGAAGCTATAAAAATTTAAGAAAAATTCTAAAAAGTCAACGAAAAAATAAAAAAAGCAGAGAAACAGAAGAATTTCTAGCAAATTCAAACCAAAAACTCACCACACACTTTGAAATCCACAAAGACGAACACTATCAGAACCACAGAAGGAACACTTCGAATTTTTTAGCCGTACTCAAAATGAATTTTGGCTGAAGAATTAAAAATTGAGACTTTTTTCTTTTAAAATAAAAAGCGTTTCTCGAGAAACTGACCTTTTTAGTTCTAAAGTAAAACCTCGATTAAAATACGTTAGCTATTTTCGTTGTCTAAGACTTTCTTACTTTGTTTTCATTTCTCCTATGTATCTTGACATTCGCGTGACCGCTGCAACGGTTGCAGGCTTGCGATTTAAAAGGCTTGTTATTTAAATTCAATTCCTAACAAATTCATTTTTCTAATCATTAATTCAATTGAGTTAAAATTTTCTGGGAAACTTATTTCAACCTTCAAGTGTAACCACTTGATTTTTTCATTGCCTAGAAAAAGTTAACGACTTCTATTAATAAAGTATTTAATTTTTTCTTTCCTAGATAGTTTCATTAGCAATCATTTATTAAAAACTATTTTTAAAAATGCAAAGCCTAAAAATTTTTTTAGGAGGAAAAAAATGTACCTTGAAATTGTATACACATATCAGTCTTTAAAATTAAAATTTGAATTCTTATGATCCTGGTATCTGAGAAGGTACAGAAGGCTAAAAGATTTGTTAGAAAAGATGCAGAATCCTTTGACATTCGCATATTTTCTATTTAGAGATAATTTCATAATTTCATTTCTTAAATGTATAACCTAGGACAATGTTTTTAATAGCAATTTTGAAATATAGTTAATAAACTTTAAAAATTACTTCTCATTTTTAAAATATTTTTCATTCAAATTTCAAATGAAAACTATACTCTGTATACATTTACATAAAAAATGAAAAAAATTATTACTTTTATAAATATTCCTACATTTTGTAATAATTATAATATTTTATTGTAGGAATATTTATAAAAGTAATAATTTTTTTCATTTTTTATGTAAATGTATAAAGAGTAGTTTTCATTTGAAATTTGAATGAAACCTATTTTAAAAATATATTCATTTTGTAATTTTAAGATAAATAAATAAATAAATATATATATATATATTGGGTTAGTTAATAACTTTTTGGCTTTTTGTCTGAAAATTCCAAAAAATAGTGATTACAATATAGACTAAAAAATATAGTATGAAAATAAATTGAAGTTTCAAATGAGGTAATAATATATTAAAATAATGATTGTTTATTATAATTTTAATTTTACTATATGTAAAATCAAGTAAAACGTAAAACATAATAAAATTGTTATTCAAATTTTCCCACCTAAAGATGATAAATAGAATGAAAGTTAAAGTATACATTATCAGAGGTGTTTACATAGCAAAAATTATAATTAAATAAATTAATTAAAAATAATTATCATTTATTAGAATTTTGAGTTCACAATATTTAAAATCAATTAAAAAACACATCATAAATAATGAAAAACGAAACCACGTGATATTAACCTTACCTCAAATTCTCGTACTATATATTCAATATATTTTAACTTTCGAATCTAAAGTTCATTAAAATATAATATCCCGTAGAATTGAATTACCTGAAACATTAAAAAAAATACCTGAAAAACATAATCATAATCATTATCATTAGTCTTCATAATATTTGATAGTATTTATACTAGCAGAAAACTTTATTTTAGTTGTCAACGCGTGAATTTCCGTAAAACAGAAAATCAACTTGAAACTCAAATATTAGCCATATAGCTGGAAAAGCTGGTCGTTAGATCGGACGAGTTCGGCTAGAAACTTCGTGCATTTTCGTCTAATGTACGCAGCGTGAAGCATGGACTTTTCACCAACACGCTGCGTTTGAATGTATTGCTCCCACAGAGAACCGTGATGGGGGCCGAAAAATCCCACGATCTGGAGACACTGACTAGACCTGTCAGCTGTTTCGCAGCGACCTCATTGACGATTTCTACAAAGTATGGTCGGTAAAGCCGGTCACATACACTTTCGCATTATTACCCGGTAAGAAGCTTCCAATTAAAATGAATTAAAATGCGCATAAATATCACCATATATTGAACGTTTTGAATAGGTTACCAATCCCATTTCTGAAATAATCGTTTTAATACTTCTAATCGTCCTCAAATTGTGTGTGATTTCAATCGCGTTCAATCGAATAATTTTTCTGTAAAAAAGTGTATACACTTTAATGATGCTGTGGGTGATGAAAACTGAAATCAATTTAATACTATATCCAATAGCGTTAGATAACCTTATACATTGAAGTCAATTTAATTCTTTCAGACAACTGCTAATTTTGAACAAACCAATTACATTCAATTCGATTTTGCGAAACCAAAAAAAGGTTAACACTTTAATACCATCCAACGCAAAAAAAGTTGAAACAAAGGATTTATGTTTAATTCTTTCGAGTAAAGTTAGAAGTTGAAGTAATTTGTGGTGATAAGATTTTGAGTAAGCCAATGTTATTGAATCTTTTTAAAGTTTGACGTCAATTTAATGTGTTCTGAGAGCGAAATGAACAAACAATAAGGAAGTTTCATATTTCACGTAAATGAGGGAAACCGGTGAAACTTAATCTGTTCGTGAATCTCGTGGTGGAAAATTTTTACTTATTTTTTGGTTACTTTTCGTTTTGTGTTTCAAGTGCAGTAATACAAGTGCAATGTTTGTATCTTAGTTTTAGGCAGCCGAGAAAGGAAAAAATTACCTGTAAATTTAATTTAAAATATTAACGCCAACAAACACGTACTGACACAAAAATATAAGTTGGTAGATGAAAATCCTTCGACACAATGCATTATTTTATTCCTGAAGCTTAATTTTTCGGGAAATTTTAATTTAAAAAAAAATATTATTACAAAGAATAGGCAGTATTAGCTTTCAAGAAACAAAGAATCAACTTAACCTTAAATATATCAGAAAATCTCTCTTTGACTACACTTTAATTCCGATTCGTTTCGTTTAACTTGCACTGTGCACATTTTAATCGTTTTGCTTTCTCTATTTTATGATCTTCAGCAATAAAATGATATTTTCAGAAATGGGATAAGAAACCAATAGAAACGTTTCTATCGATTTTAATTGGAAGCTACTTACCGGGAATGTATATAACAGGCTTTACCGACCATACTTCGAATGCAGTTTGTAGTAATCGTCAATGAGGTCGCTGCGAAACAGTTGATGTAGGGTTAAAGGTATGTAGCCTACGTTTATGGCGTTAAGCCATCTATAACTTCTCTCTTCTATGTTTCGTCCCAGGTCCGTTCACTGGACTCATCAGTAAGGCAGTGTGAACGGACCTTGCTTTAGACACAGGGAAGGAGATTTTCTCAGATGCTGGGAATCGAACCCGGGCCGTCTAGCTTCTCAGCGTAGAACACTGTCGCTGAGCCATGCTGTAAAGACGATGGAAATGGAAGGGGGAACATAGCCATTCTGCAGGTTGGCTAGTCCCCACACTGAAAGGTCTAGTAACTAGACAAGTAACTAGTACAGTTCTAGTATTGTAAGGAATGGAAATATTCGTTTTTCCATGAATTCCGACATCTGGTCGGTTTCCCTTAAAAATCCCTTCCACTCTGTATCCTCCTAGGTAGCTAGGACCGGTTTAGGCGGTCATAGGATAAGAAACATCCGACAGTCTTCTGTTAGCCCTTAAACATACATGTACCTTCTGGAAAACCCTCTACGGAGTTTTCAATAATAAAGTTTTAACTATACAAAAGTGCAAATTATCTTTCTCCCTGTTACAAATTGGCGATCCTGCCAGGATTACATCAAAGAATCTAAGGATTCAAACGGTGTAATACCTCGACCTACGGGCTTGGAGAAATTGAATTTTATAAATAAATTCTAATGAGAGCAGAGATTCCTGTGGATTCTACGGAAACACAGTAAAGGCTGTAAGGAATTCACGTTTATGTGGTTGAATTAAGTAGACCCTTTACTACGAAACAGAATCCTTGCCTATACTAAGTAAAAGAAGAGCGTGTCGATCGAGACAATAAGACTTTATAATCACAGGGCGTGTAAATCAGTTCAGTAAGACCTTTCGAGCGCGCAAAGCAAGGCGATGACTCAACTCAAAGGACACGAAGCGACGGTGCGAGCGACGTAGCAGAGCCACCACCTAGCACAGCATACGGACAGCGCCCCACCAACACAACTGTCTCAAAAGTAAGCATTTCTTAGAGATAAGATAGAAAATTTGTAAGGTATTCTAAAAGGATCAGTCTTCTATAGGCACGTTGAACGGCCACCGATGATTATTACGATAATCTGGGGAAGCAAATTCTGGAATACTGATTAGGCTTGCGTCAGTAGGTACGGCGTAGTGCTCTACGTCCTCTATCTCCTCTAATAAAAATAAAAAACCCACTTCGAATTAACCTTGAAGCATTGTTGTAGCACGATCCCGCAAGTGAGGAGTTTAAATCAAATAAAAAAAATGGTACAATTAATAACGCGGAACGTGACATATACACCCGACACTCGAAATAGAAAAAAAACAATCACAAAAAATCGAAAGCTGGCTTTCCACGCTTATAGGGAAAATTTGGCAACAAATTACGACACACAATCCGAGTCTGATAGTTCGGAAAACAACATCCCCATCATGAGCCAACAAGACTTGTCAGAGACCCTTAGCCTCATCGTCTCGAAATTGACAAATTTAGAAACTGGAGTTTCAAAATTGACCATCGAGAACAACAACCGGATCGAGGAAATTGTTCGACTGGGAGAAAGAATAAGAGCCCCAGTGATTGTTGAGACAGACGAGGGAGATAACATCACTTCCGATAACGAGGATGACGACCGAGACGAAGAAACACTGACGAATACAGAAAGGGCCGGAGAGATTAGGGAGCGAGTCAATGAGGAAAGAGAAAGTCAGACTAATACGAGTTCGATCCAACGTGACCATGAGACAGCCTCCCATTGACACTATGCCAGCTAAAGACATAATCAAGACGATAAAGACTTTGACTGAAACAGAACGACATAGGTGTAGAAGATTTCATAAGATCGGTGAAAAGGGCACAAGAGAGGTGTTCTCAACCCGAGTTGCTGCTGGACTTTATTTTAGCTGAAAGGATAACACATCACGCAGAAAGAGCAATTCGGTATATAGAAATAAATAGCTTCCCCTGTTTATTTGATGCCTTGAGAAAAAATCTAAATCTAACGGGATCAGTCTCTGCCCTTAGATCTAAATTGGAGAGCTGCAGACAAGGTCCTACTGAAACAGTACAAAATTTTAATGGACGGTTCAGACAAGCGATAAACGAGGTTAAATACGCAGTCCAGTCAGAGCACACCAATAAGATTGAAAGAAAGATCGCTATCCAGATGGAGGAAAAGCAAGCTTTGAAAAGATATATGCTCAACTTGAAAAGAGAAATCGGACTACAAGTCAAAGCTCAAAACCCAAGAAATCTATGCGAAGCCCAGAATCAGGCAGCAGAAATGGAAATCTGGTTCAAAGAATCTCAACCAGTACGCCCACACATGCAGGTAGCTGTGAGAACGCACCCTCGCACCCTACCGCGCAGCAGTGTCCCTTCGGCAAAGCCGCATTTCCAAACACAGCAGGTTGCCAGCAACTACATGCCCAAGACGGAAGTACCCAATTCAAAGATGCCGCTTCAACAATGATTAAATTTAAGTTGCCACAAATGTGGGAAACTCGGACACTTAGCAGCGCAGTGCTATAATAAAAACCCAAATTTTCCATCGGGACAATTCCAAACTCGTCCTCCACAGAACCC